>BLKR01005067.1:0-89938 GCA_011170035.1 Teleogryllus occipitalis | reverse complement strand
AAACGAGAAACGAGAAACGAGAAACGAGAAACGAGAAACGAGAAACGAGAAACGAGAAACGAGAAACGAGAAACGAGAAACGAGAAACGAGAAACGAGAAACGGAAAACGGAAAACGGAAAACGGAAAACGGAAAACGGAAAACGGAAAACGGAAAACGGAAAACGGAAAACGGAAAACGGAAAACGGAAAACGGAAAACGGAAAACGGAAAACGGAAAACGGAAAACGGAAAACGGAAAACGGAAAACGGAAAACGGAAAACGGAAAACGGAAAAGGGAAAACGGAAAACGGAAAACGGAAAACGGAAAACGGAAAACGGAAAACGGAAAACGGAAAACGGAAAACGGAAAACGGAAAACGGAAAACGGAAAACGGAAAACGGAAAACGGAAAACGGAAAACGGAAAACGGAATACGGAATACGGAATACGGAATACGGAATACGGAATACGGAATACGGAAAACGATAAACGATAAACGATAAACGATAAACGATAAACGATAAACGATAAACGATAAACGATAAACGATAAACGAAAAACGAGAAACGAGAAACGAGAAACGAAAAACGAAAAACGAAAAACGAAAAACGAAAAACGAAAAACGAAAAACGAAAAACGAAAAACGAAAAACGAAAAACGAAAAACGAAAAACGAAAAACGAAAAACGAAAAACGAAAAACGGAAAACGAAAAACGAAAAAGAAAAAACAAAAAACAAAAAACGAAAAACAAAAATCGTAAAACGAAAAACCAAAAGAGGAAACTGGGAAAACGAAAAACGAAGAACTAAAAAGTAAAAACGAAAAACCAAAAACCAAAAACGAAAAACCAAAAACCAAAAACCAAAAACGGAAAGCCAAAAACGAAAAACCAAAAACGGAAAACCAAAAAACGAAAAACCAGAAACGAAAAATCAAAAACGAAATACCAAAAATCGGAAAAGGGAAAACCAAAGGCGAAAAACGAAAAACAAAAAACCAATAACCAAAAACGATAAACGATAAACGGAAAACGATAAACGGAAAACGATAAACGATAAACGAAAAACCAGAAACAAAACACCAAAAACGAAAACCGAAAAACGAAAAACCAAAAACGAAAAACGGAAAACCAAAAACGAAAAAAGAAAAACGAAAAACGAAAAACGAGAAACGGAAAACGAAAAACGAAAATCGAGAAACGAGAAAATTACGAAAAACGACGAATGAGAAAGAAGAACAAAACGAACGAGAAGAAACGAAAAAGGAAAAACCAAAAGCAAACAACGAAAAACGAAAATCGTAAAACGAAAAACGAAAAACCAAACAGGAAAAACGAAAAACAAAAAACGAAAAAGGAAAAACCAAAAACAAAAAAGGAAAAACGAAAAAGGAAAAACAAAAAACGAGAAACGAAAAACAAAAAACGAAAAACGGAAAACGAAGAACTAAAAACTAAAATCCAAAAACGAAAAACAAAAAACCAAAAACGCAAATCACAAAACAAAAAAAACAAAGAAACCAGAAACGAGAAACGAGAAACGAAAAACACAAAACGAAAAACCAAAAAACGAAAAACCAAAAATGAGAAACCAAAAACGAAAAATCTGAAACAAATAACCAAAAACAAAGAACCAAAAACGAAGAACCGAAAACGAAATATCCAAAACGGAAAACCAAAGACGAAAAACGAAAAACCAAAAACAAAGAACCAAAAACGATAAACGATAACGATAAACGTTGAACGATAAACGATAAAGGAAAAAGAAAAAAACGAAAAACGAAAAACAAAAAACGAAAAACGAAAAACGAAAAACGAAAAGCAAAACACCAAAAACAAAAAACGAAAAACTAAAAGCGAAAAACGAAAAACCAAAAACCAAAAACGAAAAACGAACAACGAAAAACGAAAAACCAAAAACAAAAACAACGAAAATCTTTAAACGAAAAACGAAAAACCAAACTGGAAACACCGAGAGCGAAAAACGAAAAAGGAAAAACCAAAAACCAAAAACCGAAAACGAAGAACTAAAAACTAAAAACGAAAAACCAAAAACGAAAAACCAAAAACGAAACACCAAAAACGAAAAAACGAAAGCCAAAAGCCAAAAACGAAAAACGGAAAACAAAAAAAAAGAAAATCAAAAAAGAAAAAACCAAAAACGAACAACGAAAAATCAAAAACGAAATACAAAAACGAAAAACGGAAAACCAAAGACGGAAAACGAAAAGCCAAAAACGAAAAACCAAAAATCAAAAACCAAAAACCAAAAACTATAAACGATGAACCATAAACGATAAACGAAAAACAAAGAAAAAACACAAAAAACGACAAACCAAAAACCAAAAACGAAAAACGAAAAACCGAAAAGGAAAAACGAAAAACGAGAAACGAGAAACGGAAAACGAAAATCGAAAATCGAAAATCGAAAAACCAGAAAGGCAAAACGAAATACGACAAATGAGAAACGAAAAATGAAAAAGGAAAAACCAAAAACAAACAACGAAAAACGCAAATCGTAAAACGAAAAACCAAAAACCAAACTGGAAAAACGAAAAACAAAAAACGAAAAAGGAAAAACCAAAACCGAAAAAGGAAAAACAAAAAACGAAAAACAAAAAACGAGAAACGAAAAACAAAAAACGAAGAACTAAAACTAAAAACGAAAAACGAAAAACCAAAAACCAAAAACCAAAAAGCAAGAACGAAAAACCAAAAAACGAAAAACCAGAAAGGAAAAAACAAAAACGAAAAACATAAAACGAAAAACCAAACACGAAAAACTGAAAACCAAAAATGAACAAACCAAAAACGATAAACAAAAAAGCAAAATCAAAAACGAAAAACGATAAACGATGAACGATGAAAGATGAACGATAAACGATAAACGATAAACGATATACGAAAAACGAAAAACTAAAAACCCAACACGAAAAACGAAATCCGAAAAACAAGAAACGAAAAACGAAAAACCAAAAATGAAAAACTAAAGACGAAAAACGAAAAAGCAAAAACGAAAAACCAAAGACGAAAAACCAAAAACGAAAAACCAAAAACGAAAGCGAAAGACGAAAAACGAGAAACGAAAAACGAGAAATGAGAAACGAGAAACGGAAAACGAAAAACCAAAAACAAAAAACGAATAATGAAAAACGAAAGACAAAAAACGAAAAACCAAAAACGAAAAACGGAAAACGGGAAACGGAAAACGAAAAACGAAAAACGAGAAAGGAGAAACCAGAAACGAAAAACGAAAACGAAACACGAGAAACGAAAAAAGGAAATCGAAAAACGAAAAAGCAAACACGAAAAACGAAAAACAAAAAAAGAAAAACGAAAAACGAAAACCAAAAACAAAAAACGATAAAGCAAAAACGAAAAAGAAAATTCGGAATTGAAAAACGAGAATCGATAATACATAAAACCATGAAAGAGACGAAAAAGAAATAATGAAAATATAGAAAAGAAAAAACCGAAAAAGGAAAAAACGAATTAATAACAAAAAGGCAAAAGACGAAATAAAACAAACTAATACGAAACGTCCATAAAACTAAAATTTCAGAAACGCAAATACCAAAATAGAAAAATAAAAAAAATTTGCGATGTGACGAAAAAACAAAGAAGAAAAAACAAAGCATAAAAACAAAAAACCGAAAATTAAAAAAATTAAAATACAAAAACAAACTCGAAAAAATGAGACAAAAAATTCCCCCAAAACGAAAAAAACAAAATACAAAAAACAAAAAAAAATTATAAACCAAAGAACCAAAAATCGATTGTCCCAAAAATCGAAAAAGTCTTCGCCTTTCGTTTTTGACTTTCATCTTTGTCTTTCGTCTTTCGTGTTGCGTCTTTCGTGTTGCGTATTTCGTCCTTGTCTTTTGTCTACGTTGAAAACGAAAATAAAAGACCAAGAAACGATATAACGAAAAACCATTTAAAAATAAAAACCGAAAATACAAAAAAAAACACAAAACAATGGCACGGAGGACCGAGAAAAAAATGTAAAAAATCTAAGAACCCAATAATGAAAAAATCGAATTTAAAAAATTACCAAAAGATGAAAAAATGCAAAAACCAAAACCAAAAACGTCCAAACGACGTACAACTAAAATTCCAAAAAACAAAAAAATTACACTAAAAGAACAAAATATTAAAAGTCAAAGAGAAAAAACATCCAAAAAAGAAAAACAAAAAACCGAGTACACCAACTACGAAAAATTACAAAATACGAAAAACTCAAAAACCAAAAACTGATAAACCAAATAACGAAAAATGAAAACACAACACCAAAAACAAAAAATATGAAAAAGAACCAAAGAAACCAATAACAAACAAAACGAAAAACAATAAATCAAAAATTGGAAAACCGAAAAGAAAAACGAGACTACAAAGTCGACGACAGAAAACGAAGAATCAAGACCAAGCCAAAGACGAAGACGAAGAAAGAAGAAGCGAAAGAATGTTACTATAGACGAACACGAAAGGCGGCAACGAAAGACAAAGTCAAAGGACGAAGACGAAAAATGAAAGACGAAGACCAACACTAATGGCGAATAGGATTGATCAAAACGAAAGACAAACGCTAAAGATGAAAACGAAAGACGAAGGCAAAAGACGAAAGACAAAAGAGGAAAGTCGTAAGACGAAGCACAAAATAAGAAAGACGAAGCACAAAATAAGAAAGACGAAAGACGAAAATGGAGACGAAAGACGAAGACGAAGACGAAGACGCAGACGAAGACGAAGACGAAGACGAAGACGAAGACGAAGACGAAGACGAAGACGAAGACGAAGACGAAGACGAAGACGAAGACGAAGACGAAGACGAAGACGAAGACGAAGACGAAGACGAAGACGAAGACGAAGACGAAGACGAAGACGAAGACGAAGACGAAGACGAAGACGAAGACGAAGACGAAGACGAAGACGAAGACGAAGACGAAGACGAAGACGAAGACGAAGACGAAGACGAAGACGAAGAAAGACGAAGACGAAGACGAAAGACGAAAGACGAAGACGAAGACGAAGACGGAAGACGAAAGACGAAGACGAAGACGAAGACGAAGACGAAGACGAAGACGAAGACGAAGACGAAGACGAAGACGAAGACGAAGACGAAGACGAAGATGAAGACGAAGACGAAGACGAAGACGAAGACGAAGACGAAGACGAAGACGAAGACGAAGACGAAGACGAAGACGAAGACGAAGACGAAGACGAAGACGAAGACGAAGACGAAGACGAAGACGAAGACGAAGACGAAGACGAAAGACGAAGACGAAAGACGAAGACGAAAGACGAAGACGAAGACGAAGACGAAGACGAAAAACGAAAACGAAAGACGAAGTTGAAGGACGAAGACCAAAGACGAAGAGTAAAAACGATGATGGAAGACGAAATGGAAAGACGTAGACGAAGACGAAACACGAAAGACGAAGCCGAAAGATGAAGAAAAAGACAAGAACAAAAGACGATGTTTAAAGGCGAAAACAAAAAACGATCAATGAAGATCAAAGCCGAAGACGAAAGACGAAGGCTTAAGTTGAAGTTGAAAGACCAAGACTGAAGAAGAAAGCGAAGATGAAGGCGAAAGCTGAAGACGAATTACGAAGAAGAAAGCGAATACGAAAGGCGAAGACTTCGACGAAGACAAAGACGAAAGACAAAGACGGAAACTGAAAACGAAGTCGAAATACGAAGACCAAAGATGAAGACAAAAAACGATGACGAATGACGAAGTGTAAGGACGTAGATGAAGATGAAGACGAAGGACGGAGCCGAAAGACGATGCCGGAAGATGAAGAGAAAAGACAAGAACAAGAGATGATGTTTAAAAAATAAAGACAAAAGACGATAAACGAAGACCGAAAAGATAGACAAAGTGATGGACGGAGTCAAAGACCACGGCGAAGAGAAAAGAGGAAAGACGAAGACAAAAGACGAAAGACGAGGTCGAAAGCCGATGTTGCATGTCAAAGATGAAGTAAAGGAATTTCACGGTAAAGGATTGTAAAAACCACATACAATAATGGTTGAACGACAAACGACTTAAAAATTGAGAAGAAAAAAGAGTGATGGACGAGTAAAAATAACGAAAAGCGAACGACAAAAAACGTCGAACGACGTAGGTGTAAAAGCAGTTTAGGACGAAGGACGGTGGGAAAGAGGAAAGGCGAAAGTCGTCAATGGTTGCCGGAATGAAAATGCGAGAAGGACGAGAGGTCATTGGCGACACGAAAAGATATATTTAAGAGAGGAAACGAAAAAACGGAAAATAAAAAAGCTAAAACGAGAAAATGAACAAAAATACAAAACGAGAAATTGTAAACGAAAAATGAAAATGGAAAAAATGAAGAAACGGAAAGGTCGAAAACGCAGAGGCGAAAACTAAGAAACGAAAACAAAAAAGAAAAAAAGCGAAAAAACAAAAAACGAAAATGCGAAAAAGCGAAAACGAAAACGTCAAAATTACAAACTGACAAAACGACAAAATGACCGACTACATTACCTCAAAACTACCCAACAACAAAACAAAAAACGACAAAACCAAAACGAAAGGAAAACTTCGAAAACGAAAATGAAAAACGAAAAAATACGAAATAAAAGGAATTTAAAATGGTAATAGTGAAAACTAAAGAATGTAAACAACAAACAGAAAGAAAAAATTAAAGAAACTAATTGTAAGAATAAAAAAGAATGAATTGTAAGAATGAACAAATGAAATCGAGAGTACGGAAATAGGAAAGCAAATATACCAAAAATGGGAAAACAAAATTGGAAAACCAAAAAACCAAAAACGAAATTAAAAAGGGAAAACCAAAAAACCAAATTGGAAAAACAAATGAACGAAACGAAATAACGAAAACAAATGCGGAAACGGAAACGAAAACAAAAGAAACGAAAATAAAAAAACAAAGCGAAAATATGAAACGTAAAAACGAGAAAGAGAAACCAAAAACTAAAAGGAAAAAGTCTAAAGAGAGAAAAAATTGAAACAAAATGAGAAATGGGAACTGAAAACGAAAAACGGAAATCGATAAACGAAAATGCAGAAACGAATAATCGAAAACAAGAACTAAAAAGAAAACAGAAAGCGAAAAGAATGAAAATGCAATCATACAACAATACACACATTATAGAAATTAAATGAAAAATCGTCAAAACGCAAAGAAAAAAGTGCGAAAAACGTGTTTTCTCACCAGAACAACATGGTTTCTTACCTGGTATGTCTACTCTAACAAACCTCAATACTTTTAAACACTTCTTAATGCAACACCTTCGCAAACGTAACGATATTGAACTTATTTACACCGACTTTGCTAAAGGTTTTGATATGGTCAAGCATACTGTCCTACTTGACAAATCACGTAGTTGGGGAGTTCCACATTCTATTGCCAACTGGTTTAATTCCCAAAGGGTTCATATTGTTTCTTAATGTGGTGCCAGGTCAAACATTTTTACAGCTACTTCTGAAGTTTCTCAAGGCTCACGTTTCGGTCCTCTCCTGTTTAATATTTTTGTTAATGATATAGGTGACAATTAACTCCACTATAAAATCTTAATCTTTGCAGATGACGCAATTTTTTTCATGGCTATTAATGAAACATCGGACGCTATACTTTTTCAAGAAGATTTGGACAGGGTTGAGACCTGGCGTCAAAAGAATGGTATAACCCTGAATGCATCTAAATGCAAAGCAGGTTTGCTTTTCATATAAACATGTTGTTCCCATTACCATTTTTTGATAGTGCTATCTCCTCTGTAGATTCTGTAGGTTAGATAGACACCACGATCTACTCACAGATCTTATTCCAGTAATGGCTCTTTCTCTTTGCATATCGACAAAATAGTAAATAAGGCATTCAAGATGCTTGGTTTCATTGACAGGACGTGCAAGGATTTCCAAAATTGTGCTTCGTACATCTTTCAATATAAAACACTGGCTCCACACATTTTGGAATACGCCTCTCCAATATGGTCTCCTTATCTTCTAAAAGACATTTTCCGTATCTGGTCAGTTCAGCACAGATTTCTGAGACGTGTATCCTACCTACTAAATGAGCCGATGTCATTTTACGAACATGAGTCATGACTATAGCCCTTTATTATGGAAATTCAAATTTTCAACCTTCATTCAACGATCTATTCAACCTGACAGGGCAGAAAGACTATTACAGATTTGATAGTTCATTTTTTATTATCAGTAGTATTGAAAAGAATGATCTAATTAACAAAATTACATTCAGTTTTCCTTCTCGACCCATGCGTCGATTGATTGATTGATTTTTCGTGTTTCCGGGCGCGTCAACTGTTGTGGTCATTAGTCCTGTTAGTGTAGTGCATGTTTTTCTCGAGAGATGGCGGTGATCTTCCCCCGCTGGATGGCGAGATCCGGCGCCGACCTACCGTCGGCTAGTGGGGTTTCCCCCTAACCAGGACTCTCCCACCCGCGGGGCACCACCCCAGCCGGGACAAGCTCTAAGCTCCCGACCGGTCTCCCGGAATATGTGGTAGTGTAGTGCATGTTAGTGTAAGTGAGTGCGTGTAAGGGGAGAGAATAGGACAAGGAAGAGGAAGGACAGATCGCGCGCGGTCCGTGGCCCGTTTGGTAGGGTACTGCTCCGGCATTCGCCTGGTGTTGATCGGAGAAACCACGGAAAACTACCGATCAGAGCAGCCGGCTGCTAGAATTCTCCTCCAGATAGCGACTGAATTCGACCTAGGTAGAAAGCTAATGTCGAAAATCCTGCCGCCGTCAGGACTCGAACCTAGGACCTCCCGGTCAGAAGCGCTGCAGTGACATGCTGACATCAGTTGATGCACTGAGCTACCGCTCCCGGTCCCATGCGTCGATGGGATATTTTTCACCGGAACATTATCAAAACATCCATAGGTAATAACGATACAATGCATAGACACCTGAGAGTGGGGAATAAATTTGTAATGAAAATAATTATTTTGGCGTCCCACTCTCAACATTCAAGTCCAAATTCCGGAATTAAAACTTAAATGTCCATTGCATATATAGCTAATACCTTTTTAATACTTTTACTGTGAAAATTGAGCTATTTTCTTTTTTTGTACTAAGTATTATGTGATAACTTTCTTGTTCTTGAGTCTTACAGTCTTATTTTTATTAGTCTTATTTCTCATTTGAGTTTTAGTGTTAACTGTTAATTTCTCATTTGTCACTCTCAAGTGTGTCTTCATGTGTCTTACTGTAAACTGTTAATTTCTCATTTGTGTCTCACTGTGGTCAAATTATTAGTCTAGTTTTAATTCTTCAATGTTACGTAATGATTTGCTAATACGTCTTTTTGATACTTTATGTCCTTGTATTTTGTAGCTTTAATACTTAATAGATGAAACTTGTAAATTTTTCTTTCAATATTGAGAGCTTGTATGTATCAATTTTCTCTCGCAAAGGTTACAATCCGTTTAAGAATAAAATAGAAATAGAATAAAATAAAAAAACGAAAGACAGTGAAAGAAAACCCGAAAGCATATAACCACGAAAACACCAAACCAAAGAAAGCGAGAAATCACGAAAAAAGAAACAAAAACAAGAAAACATGAAAACACGTTTATATGAAACACGTTTACATGTACCTACGAAAACGAGCAAAAGGGAAAACGAGACAACAAAAAACGATATAACAAGAAAACGAAAAGAATGACGATTTAGTAGACAAAGGCGAGGACGAGAGGCAATGGCGAAACATGAAGACGAAAGGAGAAGACTAGACGAGGATGAAATGCGAAGACGAAAGGCGATAACGAAAGGAGAAGACAACATATAAAAAGCGAATGACGGGAACTGGCAAAGGTGGCTCAGCGCATAATCTGATCTCACTGCAGTTCCTCTGACCCGGAGGTCCTAAAGATCTAGAGTTTTTAATACCGGCGATGGCAGGATTTTTTACACCAGCTTGCCAGCTGGGTCTAATGCAGCCACTGTCTGGAGGACCACTGATCGGTATTTTTCCGAATACTTTCTTACCAACACTTGACGAATGCCGCAACATTACCCTACCAAACGGGTCACGGGTCGCGCACGATCTTTCCTTCCTCTTCTTTGACTTTTCCTCCCTAGTTACACACACACACGTGCACTACAATACCGCACACGTCGGAAGGTCAGTCGGGAGCTTAGAGCTTGTCCCTGGCGGTGCTACACAAGTGGGAGACAATTGGTTGGGGAAAATTCCTGCAAGCCGACTTAGGTCGACGCCGGTTCTCGTCTTCCAACGCGGGAAATCACTACCACCCCCAAGGGAAAAACATGCACTGCACTCACGGGACTTAGCACATGACGCGCACGGAATCTCTAACTAATCAACAAATGTCGAAGGCGAAAGACGGACAAATGATGAAGACCAAAGACGATAGTTTGAGGACGATGTCAAAAGCTGAAGACGAATGACTAGTAGAAGTGGAAATCGATAGTAAATATGAACGATTACAGCGAACTAATCACAGACATTGAAAAGCCAGACAAACGAAAGATGAAAGATAAATGAAGATAAACGAAAGACGAAGTTCGCATTAGGAACTACAAGCAGGTAACAAAGCGAAAATCGGAATAGAATGACGAGAAACCCATTCGAAACACAAACGAACAATTTCCATTTGTCGTTTTTTTTCGTGATGAATTAGATTTTTCTTGGCTAAGAGGACATAATGTCACTTTTGACACTAAGGAAGTGCTTGTCAATTTAGGTATTAGTTACTGAAAATAAAATTCATTTGTAGATTCATGCGATCTTTTCAATAGTTGATTTTCTTCGTGCTCCAAACACGATGAAGACTGTGATATGCCACAACAATATCCATGTACAAATATATATGTATATATATATATATATATATATATGTACATATATATATATATATATATATATATCACCTGAGAGTGGAGAGTGAATGTGTGTGTGTGTGTGTGTGTGTATGTAAGAAAAGTTTGGTTAATGTATAGAAGAATATATTCATGGATATGTAATAATTTCTGTCGAACTTTTCTTCTGTGCGATGTAATCGCGCGGGTTCAGCTAGTTTTCCTAGCACTTGCGTCCTGAGCCCTGCCACGTGGATGGCCGGCCAGCGCGCGCCGTCTGCCGCGCGCCGTTCGCAGCGCCCGGTGCGGTGCACCGTCGGCGATGCAAAGGCAGAAGTGGCTCTGAGGCGGATTCCGCAGTTAGGGCCATCGGGTGATTGCGCGCGCCGCGCCGGAACCCGTCATCAGCGCTGTGCGCCGGCAATTTGCGCGCGCTAGCCACAGGGCGAGGAGGAGGGGGAGACGGTGGACGAGGAAGACGCGGGCGGCGAAGAGGAGAGAGTGGTGGATGCGGACGAGAAAGGGGTTTTGGAGGATGAGAAGAGGAGGAAGGGGAAGGGAAAGGAGCTCGAGAGGGGGCCGAGGAGGACAAAGGCGTCGGAAGGGGGGAGAGGAAAATACGGAAGATGTAGTTGAGAACAATGCCGAGGAAAATTGTAGAAGAGACAAGCACTCTCTTGGTGTCTAAAAGTGACATTATGTCATCTTAGCCAAGACAAATCTAGTTCATCACAAAAAACAAACAAAAAACAAATGGGAAATTTTGAACGAGTTGTGTTTCTCGTTATTCTATTCCGATTTTCGCTTGGTCGGTGAATTAGATTCGAGGAGGAGGCCGAGAATGGGATGGGGAAGGATGAAGAGGTGAGAGAGTTGGAGAAGGAAGAGGATGAAAAGGAAAAGGCGGAGTGGGAGACAACGAGAGGGTCGCAGGAAGAGGACGAGGTCAAGAGGATCGAGGAGGAGGATGGAGAGGAGACAGGAGACGAAGAGGACGATGGAGAGATCGAAGAAAAGGCGCGAAGGAAAGGAATGTAGACGAGGAGAACGAAGAAAGCATAGAGGTTAAGAAAGATGGAGAATGAGTGGTGGGGAAAGGGAGGTTGGGGAGCGGGAGGAGGAGGAGGGTGGAGGAGCAGGCGGAACGTGCTGACCTCTGCGCGGTGCACCGCAAGGGCTCATCTTCGGGCGCTGACGCACTAGCCATCCCACAGCCACCCACCACCCATCATTTGGTGCCCACCACACTGCTCAGACCGCATAGCTCGGCGCTGTCGGTCAAGGCGACTCTTGGTGTAATGGTCACCTCACCTCTCACCTCTGGAGAGCGGGGTTCAAATCCGGGCGATTCAGATGGAATTTGTGGTGATCAATGCGGATTTGCGGGCTTATACAATTTGTCTTGATTTTTATTCGTCATTGCTCTATCAAATCATGCAATCGCTCATCCGTCCGATTCTTTCAACTCGAGAAGGTTAAGGGAAATGAAGCAGAGAAAAGTAATGCACTGCCAGCTGACGTTCGTAAGCCCGTTGACCGTCACGTCTTCCGTTGTTCGTTGTCCATCGCAGGACACCTGCCCGTCGTCCAATACTCGACGTCCGTGACACATCATCGTTGCCGACACCTCATTGACCTCCACCATCACTAATGTTCCCTGGCTCACATTAAATCATCAGTTACATAATGAATTAAACTTTGAATTCATCATTAAATACATTACTTATCTCCAATATTCATCTCATTCCAAATCTCTCCTCATTCAAACTTTGTAAAAGCCACATTTTCATCCTACTCACATACATAAATGTCAATTCCACATCTTCTTAAAAATTGCTTCAGATTTAGAACAGAACATATGAAGTGTCAACATGCTTTCCACTTTTGTATTAGTGTAGCAAGCTTAAGCTGTAAAGCCAACATTACATAAGTAATGTGTTATTTCAAACTGATCTATGTACAACAAAATTAAATAATAATAATAATAATAATAATAATAATAATAATAATAATAATAAAAATATCTTTACCGTCGTACATCTTTTGTCCATCATCCTGTACCACTGCTCTTCTTATAGAATCACATTCTATCTTTCTCTCTCGCAGAACTCCAACTATATCTCTCACGTTAATATCTATTTGAACTCCAAAAACACCAATATTTATATTGCAATAATTGATATAATTAAAATAATTATACCGACAAAGAAAACATTACGTTCACACCGTAACTACCTTGAGGTACACCTATCTACGTTTAACCCGTGGTAGTGACACATGTCGGGAAACCAGTCGAAAGCTTAAAGCACCCCGAAACACCAAATACTCACTCACCAATGCGTTTCGTTATTAATTTTGCAATTAAAATAATTATGCCCCATAAAAATATTTCTCTCACAACGTAAGCACCTACCCACGTCGAATCCTCGGCAGGTCATCATCTGATGTGACTGCAGTGCCTCTAACGGGGGGGGGGGGGGGTTCTTGGTTCAAGTCCCCACGGTGGCAGGATTTTCGACACTAGCTACAGAGTTAGGTCGAATTCAGACGCTGTCTGAAGGAGAATTCTAGCGTCCGGTTGTCCTGATCGGTAGTTTTTCGTGATTTCTCCGATCAACACCAGGCGAATGCCGAATTAGTACACTAACGTGGCCTGGTTTCACGAACCGCGCGCTACCTTTCCTTCCTCTTCCTGAGTTCCATCCTCACCCCTTACACATATATACATATACCCCTTACATACCCTTGCACTACATTAACACAGTTCTGGGAGACCGGTCGGGAGCTCAGAGCTTGTCCCGGTTGGGGCGGTATCCTGCTGACGGAGATACCTGGTTAGAAAAATCCCGCTAGCCGTCAGGCAGGTCAGGATCTTACCATCCAGCGGGGAAAGGTTACCGCCACCTAATGAGAAACACACATGCACTACACTCACGGGACGCGCAGCATAATCAGTTGACGCGCCCATAATCACTAATCAATCAATCAATCAAAAATTGAGCCCTTGGGAAATAGTGAGGGGGTGCGGGACGTGGCGGCGAACGTGTAGCAACGGCTTCAGCGCAGCCGGTGGCGGTTGGCACGTGCCAGGCCGCGCGCCTCACCTTGCCGCTAGTCGGCACGTGCGGGGGGAAGGCTGTCCGACAGAGCCCTTCACAATGCAGCTGGCGAAGTGCGCCATTCCCGGCCGGAGCAACGGCCGGAGCGGAAGCAAATTTGTTCCACACTGCGAGGGAATTGCAAAGATTCCCCAATGCACTCGTCGACCTGCGGCTCCACAAGATGAAACTGATGAATGCTTCGGAACTGTACGCCCAGACGTAATGAATAAATTCAATATTTCAGTTTACGAACATTATAGCTGCAAATCGCTCTTACTAAGCGTCATCATGTTAAGGTTAGAATCTTAATACCTAAAAATTTAGGGAAAATCGCAGAGAAGTCATTCTTTGACTTTTAACAGAATCAGAATCTCGAATATTTTCTCTTTAACATGGCGAAACCCGTTTCATTTTGCGATCATTCGTTTTGTTTTTATTTGGATATTTGCGTTTGGGGAACTACGGCCCCTTTTCCAAAAAGGGGCGTGGTTTCCCTAAAGTATAAAACATCCAAAACAATAACACTATAAAATAAGAATAGAAGAAGATATTTAAGAGGAAGAAAGAGAATAAGATATAGACATAGAAAAAGAAGGCATAACCAATAACCCTGGAGCACGCTAGAGCATTACAAACTTTAAAGTCATATGCCCGAAAGTTGAATTTTTGGCTGCCATTGGAAACCTGAAACATTATATCTCCGGTTCTATGTAGGATAAACCTCTTATTCTTTTTTTGTAATAATCCAGGAATTTATAGATAGTGTATGAACCAAAACTAAACACTTGAATAAATTATTTCATTTTATTTTTAAAATATTTTTTTGATTTTGTTAATTTTTTGACAAAAAAGGTTTGAAATACGTAAATATTAATGATTCAAAAATATTTTTGGTTCTTGCACTAGTTCACATCATCTATTATCATGAGAAAAGGGAATTGAAACAATAGACATAGTAGTTCTAAAGTTATGATATCACAGCTCAGGACCTATTTCTGACACAAAATTCCGTTTTGTCCCAAAATAACTTTTCAAAAATGTTTTTCTTAATGTTTTTGTTTTCATTGTTGACATAATTACTCAATATATGAAAAAGTTATTAAACAATATTCAACATTTGGGGTATAATATTCCCGACTATCTTCTATCGTCCCGTACTTGGAAAACACTCGTTTACACAGCAGATATTTAATTAGAGCTTTTCAGGAATGAACCATAAGTTTAGGTTCGTGTTCAGTCGCTCAAGTGCTTTGTTGAACCGCGGTATACCATTGTTATAATTTTTAACAAAAGTTCATTTTAAGAAGATTTCATCGATTAAATGAATAGTATACATAAAGCAATAGATAGTAATTGACCCTTTAACCTTTTTTTTGAGAAAAAACTGTGGCATTTTCAAGAAATCTAACATAGAATTAAGAGTAATTGTAAAAGGGGGTATTCGGGACCAATTTAGAAAACTATTGTCGGAAGTGGAACCCTAGGTACTCCTGGTCAGAGATGCTACAATGGCAAATATGGAGCCATCTCCGTTTGTCAGTAACTTGAAGCCAAAGGGATGAATTCACACCAACACTTCAATGCCAGGACACCACTTAATTTTCTACAATGCATATCTAAGATATTCTTAAACATATTCACACAACCCCTTCTTCTATGTTATTTGGTAATAAAATAGTTAGAAATTAATTAAACGTATTTACTTTATCAGATTCATTTTTCCTTTCAATGTAGCTTTTTCACAACAATATTATGCCTAATTTTCCTGGCAACATAGGGGCAGACATTGGAAAACAATGTTTTCTGAACATACTAATGCTTTTCGAGTTAGGGAACATTTCTAATGCCAAAATTGGCTCTACTAAAAATCCGTCAGCTCGTATTTCCTGGTTAAAGACAAACTACTCACATTACATCCAGATACAATGACTTTTCTAACATAAATATTGATTCGGGAAATAATACAATGATAATTTCAACTCTACAATTAATGCGCCCAACTTTATTCTGACCTTGAAAAGTAAGGAAGTTAACTCACGGACCATATAGTCTATTTTTATGTCTGGACTTTCTGGAAGGAAGGATCTGGTTTTGATACTAACTTTTCCCACCACGACTCCCACTAAAATATGTGAATACAGATCGCTCCGGATACATCCCATTTATTATTTATGTCATGTTTTACTTTTATTGGCAGCATTGCATATGGAACGAATCTCCAGGCGTTTTAAACCCATTCTCCGACTCGGCCAAAACTGACCTCGGATCACGCCATCCCGGTCCGCCTTGTACGGTAGCTGGGAGGGGGCGGGGGCAGGGGGTGGGGTGGGTGCGCGGGGGGTGGGGAGGGGAAGGGGACGCGGACATCGCGAAGCAAGCACACCACTCGCGCTCTGAGGTCTTGCCTTGTTACCTTGTACCAGAGCTGCACCAGAGCTTTGAACCGTACGGCAGCCACTTGAGAAGGCTAGGAAAAACGAAATAAATGTGTAGCATTCATATTTACTTTCATGTACGTAGTATTGTAATAGGAAGTATTGCAATATTACGTAAGTTTGTCTCAAGAATTTGATGGAAATACACGTTTTAAGGATCTCTGATATCGAAAATCGTCTTTTCAAAAACGTCTGCCTTTCAGTCCATTTGATGGCTTGTGTGCCCACCCATGTGTTTGTCTGATCGACCGTCTATCTATGGGCACAAGGATCTAACACCATAAATTGGAATTTCCAAAACAAAAATAAAAATAAATCCCACTCCTTGCCTAAACTAGAGGCTTGAGAACTTAAAATGTATCTTTTCATTTTAAAGAGCCGAGATATGTTTCCGAAATTTTATAAAAAAATGGCTTCACGTTTTCTGTATTCATATTTGGATCAAATAGAGCAAATTACGCTTATACCATTATACGTACTCACTCCACCAGGTCATCTAGAAGCTCTGGAAAGGAAATGAGATACGCAGGTAAGGGGAATCAATCATAGCATTTACGGCTCCAAGCTTTGCCTTGTTCGGTCACCAAAGCGTTCAACCGTATGGCATGCAACTAAGAAGGCTAAGAAAATCGTTATATCTGTGTTGCATTATTTTTTACTCTCTCGCCCTTATTTCGTAAGCAGAGAAAATATTGTAATTGTGCGCCGGAAAACGGCGAATGTTCGACAGAACAAGTCTTACTGCCTGGTCCTAGTAACGAAAAACTACCTTACTTCCTTCCGCTAACATGTGTAGTCAGAATCCATGTTTTGTGAATCCTTGATACCGAAAAATCCGTTTGTGGCTAAAGTTAGTGCTAAAACCGATCAGACGATTTTCTCCAAAATCGATATTCCTCGATCGATTTAATGAAACGAGTCCTTCTGCGTTTGAAAGGAACATTTCAATTTTTGAGTGGTACTTTTACATAAAGCCTCAAAAACATTTTCATAATTTTTTCAAAATATGTAGATTTTTTCAGTTTTTGAATTAAACTTTTTGAAAAATTTGATTTAACTTTGGAAAAAAATTGATGTAATTCCGATGACGTAAATTATGCTTAAAAATAATGATGCATGTTTTATCATTGAAAATCCTAATTTTTCGAAAATTGCATAAGTTAATAACTTTTTCCTTCAACTACAATATTGAAGAACCCTAATGAAATATGTTCTTTAAAGACACATTTTGAAATAAGGTCAAAAAACAATTTTTCCAAAATCTGAACGGTTTTCGTGTAATTTTGATGAACTACTGATTATTTTAAAACAATTTATTTTCTCAAAAATGACTTCAATTTTTTCTTTAAATTGTCTCCTCGTACAGAAATCGGTGTCGGTGTGTCGGTATCGGTGTAGAAAGTGGTTCTAACCCCATTATCGACGAACTCTGTATTTTCGAAAATTACTAAAAGGTAACATTGCAAAAGTGCTTAACTGAGAGATATTTTTTGTTTTAAATGAAATCTGTTCTAAAAAATCAGGTATATATAAAAACGTGATGTACAATTTTTTTTATAAGAGCGAGAGGTTTTTCGTAATTTTAGTTTAGAATTAATGGAAGTTTAAACAAACACTTCTTAAAAACCGATTTAAATTTTTCGTCAATTTTCTTCACGTAACAGTACACAATCTCAGATGGAACACTCCGGTTACATCATTTTAAGTATATAGTTCAATTCTTCCGGCGTAATTTCTGTAACGTTTTATGTGAACTAAAGGAGCCACTTCTTAAACTAACTTTTGGCGAAAATAGGTTTGAGCTTTTGCAGTAGAAACCAAATAATATAAAATCTGTAGGAAGGAAATGTATATATACCGACGATTACAAATTTGTAAATTTACACGTATAAATTGAGGGAGACCAACTGAAAATCACATTTACTCAAAACAAATTGAAATATAGGAAGCGAGGCATAGGAAATAAAACAATTTAAACAATCTTTATCCACAATTTTCAAAATAATTAGCACCTACAATTTTCTTTCATGGTTCAGTGCCGTCCAACCACAAACACTCATCAATGTTATATTTAATTGCTTTTAACAAATTTTATCATGGCACAATCATGACAATATTTGATTTCACAGCACTACATTTCAAGTTTATCTTCTAAACTTACTTTCTAATAAACTACACAAAATAATAATTTTTAATATTGGTACCAAAGTTTTACAAACACTGCTCTATTACAATTCACACAATATAAAGAAACACTTTAATGAATTACTTTAACAACATTCATGGAAATCCAGGGAATGTCGATTGGAAGAGAGAAAATCCTTTTAGTATTTATTAAAAATAAATAAGCAGAAAAAAAATTTTTTGCAGTGTTTCTCGAGATATACAACTTGCAAGTAAAGAACATTCAGCAGTTTTCTAATAACGGGTATAATAATATATCAGGACTGTGACGATCCGTTTGGAACCAACCTGAAATGCGAATGAAAATTATCTGTAGGACATCCTTTATATTTTGTTAATAACGTAGTCTACTTTTCCATATTTTTACAGACTTCATTGACTGCCAAGTACACCACTCACTCAGAAGTTCACTTGTCAACTGAAAGTCTGTCCACTCATGTTCAAGTAAGGCACCACCATTTACGATTTTGCGAACTCAATTTCGTCACCTCTCCGCAGTGGTTCAAATCCACCTCAGCCATCTGCGATTGGGATGGATTTCTTCCTCTTAGTCGTCCTCTGATCACAGGTCGAGTCAAACTTCAAGTCTGCAACAAGTAGATACAATTCACTTGCAATACGACATTCAGATTTATTTAGAACACATTCTAACAATGTCAACTTTCAAATTAGGCCGTAATTAGCTTCATGAAAAACAAAATTCTCTTTTCAAGAGATATTGTTTTAATACTAAAATTATTTTTGTTGCATTCTTATACATTAGAAACAGATTTCATTCGCCAGGTCATGGCAATTATTTACTGCAGAATCGAGAAATGTTCTTAAAATGCGAACATTCAGTAATTTCACCATCGGATCCTTCGTCAAGAATATCTGAAATTAAAATGCCGAGGGTCCATTGACACGGGAGGCAATATAATCAAAGCCAAATTTTAAATCATCTCCACGCTGAAATATGTATATAAAAACTCGGATATCAAACTTCGAAGGCAAACGTTTCTTTGATATATACATGTCAACCAAAATAAAGAAACATCTGCCAAAGAAATGAAGAAAACTAATTAAAATAATTAGAAGTCGAAATTCCATTCAAATACCAGACCATTTGACTCTTGAAAACATTTTTCATGAATTTTAATAGCATATTGAATCCATCCACGGCTGGTTTTGAATGATACGAATAATTTGGTATAAAGAAATGGCGAGAGAAATGAATATTCTGAGTGCCATACCCAGACTTCGTAGTTTGCGGATATGGAAGACCGGAAGAGAGAGCACCTTCATATGCATTATTACACATTGATTTGCTACTCGAGTTTTAAGAAAGCTGTGGAAGCAACGATCTACAAATTCAATTTGGATCGACGAAAGTTTCAGACACTGAACTCCACCATTGGTGGGTTGTCCCTACGGCACACGGACTCCGAGATAAAATTTGGCTATGCATCCGGGATATAAAGGAAAGTGTACCTTATGCTGTTATAGTATGTCATATGTCAAAGTGTATGATGTGTGTGTTAAAGTGTATCATATGTTATTATTATTATTATTATTATTATTATTATTATAAACTTTGAGCCATTTATAAAAAGTGTCGTGACCGGCCGCACATGATTGAATGTGCCGCCACAGGAGCACGTCAGGGGGGCGTTACCGCCCCTGGCGGCAGCGGCCAGCAGCAAGCGCGGGCCAGCGGTGCGCGGCTGAGTGCGGCCGCCACGCCTGAGCAAGCGGGGCGAGATTCGACCCCGCCCCTTTTACACAGCCAGTCGGCGGGCCTACGGCCCGGGGGGGCTATAAAACCTCGACGCGGAGCTGAGGCAGCGGTCAGTGAGTGAGCGAGCGAGCAGCGGTGAAAGTGCGTCGAGACAGTGTTTAAGTGGTGGTTACGGTGAAGTGCGATAGACTACGACAACAGCGCTACGACAACGGACTCTTCTTTCTGGTTACTTGGTGGACTCGGCATACATTGGTACATCTTCTGGACTTACGACAACACGGCTTCGTCTCTGTACCAATTCTTCAGGATATCCGGCACTATAGCTTTGTACTTGGTTTTTGGCAATAAATTGTTTATTGAACCTTTGTGTTTGGAACTTGGACACTTCAAATTGGCGACGAGGAGAAAACAACGACATGGAGTCCGAACAAATAACAACTTTAATTACGCTGATGCAGCAACAGATGCAGCAACAGCAACAACAGATGCAGCAGCAGCGGCAGCTGGCGGAAGCACAGATACAACAACAGCAGAAGCAGCTCGAGTTGCAACAACAGCAGATGCAGCAGCAACAGCAACAACAGATGCAACAACAGCCGAAGCAGCTCGAGCTACAACAACAGCAGATGCAGCAGCAGCAACAACAGGCTGATAGGCAGATGGCGGCATTGTTGGAGGCGGTCAGTGCCCGCTCCCCTCCACAGTTCCCTGGTTTCCGGCCGGACGCAGAGGAATGGGCCGAGTACATACACAGGTTGGAGCAGCACCTACTGTGTTACAAGGTAGGAGACGCAAAAATGAAAAAGGCGTTCTTTTTGAGCTGCGTAGGTAACAGGGTGACCAACCTAGTGAAAAAACTATTCCCAGAGAGAGAAATATCGAGTGTCAAATGGGCAGAAATGCTAGAGAAGCTCAACAATTACTTCAACAAGGTGCCTCATGTGGTAGCAGCTAGGTTCAAATTTTTCCAATGCAGAAAAAGTGAGGGGCAAACACACAGTGAGTGGATTACGGAGCTAGCCGGGCTGGCGCGGCATTGTCAGTTCAAGTGCCCGCCATCAGATAAGGAAGTGTCATACGCTGAGACTTTGATAAGGGACATGGTAGTGCTACACACGCCGGAAGAGAAAATTAGGTTTCAAGCCTTACAAAGTGATAACCCTTCGCTAGAGGAAATACACAACCTGTGTAAGACGTACGAAATGACTTGTGAGACAGCTCGCCAGATCGCAGCAGAATCGCACTTGCACCACATCAAAAACAGTGGGTCGGTACGCAGCGGAAAGACGGCAAAAGAATACGAGACCGACAGTGACTCCAGTGAGTATAGTGACGGTGCCGGGAAGGGTTACCGCAACAAAGGCGGCAACCACTGTGAGTGGAGGCGTAACCCCCGACCCAGCGGCAAACCAGTGTTCAAGAGAGCCAGTGGCAGTGGAAGTGACAGTGACAGTGTGCAAATAAAGAAGTCATGTAAAAATTGTGAGAGGTTACATGCAAGAGAGCAATGTAGGTTCAGAAACGCGCAGTGTTTTTGGTGCAAGAAAGTGGGCCACATTAGGGAGGTTTGCGGAAAAAAGAGGCACGCGGAGCGGTACAAGAAACAAGAGCAAAACATGGAAATCGATATGATCAGTCAAGTGCTCGATACCAGCAAGCAAGATAAACTAATGGTCAAAATTGAGTTGGGAAAAGTGCCGGTGAATTTCCTGCTAGATACAGGGGCCGCGGTAACACTCATCAATTTAGAAACCTACCGGCGGTTAGGGGCACCCAGGTGTCAGAGGGTGCAGAAAGGCTTGTACGCTTTCGGCAGGACCCCAATTAAGGTGTTGGGGAAAGTGTCGCTAAGGGCAGCTTACAAGAAGAAGCAGGCTGATATTGAAGTGATCGTGGTGGACCGCTACGACGTGACGAACATTTTGGGCCTCGACTCCTTTGATAAACTCGGGTTTGGAGTAATTGACTCAGTGAACCAGGTCGCGAAGAACGAAGAAACACAGGTCGTCGGGAAGCTAGAACAAGAGTTTCCAGAAGTGTTCTCTCCCGGGCTCGGGGAATGTAAACACTTCCGAGCAAGCATCCAGTTGAAGGAGGGGCACAAGCCACGCTTTTTCAAAGCAAGACCAGTCCCGTGGGCCCTCAGGGAAAAAGTAGCCGAAGAGCTGAGACGGCTGCAGGCGGACGGTGTTATCACTCCAGTATCAACAAGCCAGTGGGCCACGCCGTTGGTCGTGGTAAAGAAAGCCAATGGTTCGATTAGATTGTGCGGTGATTTCAAGAGTACTGTGAACCAACAGGTAGAAGTAGAGCAATATCCAATCCCGAAGCCGGAAGATCTGTTCTATAAATTGTCTGGTGGACGACAATTCTCAAAAATTGACTTACGGGACGCATACCTACAGCTGCCACTCGACCAGGAAGCCAAGGAAGTTTTGGTGATTAACACCCCGTTAGGACTCTTCAGATATAACAGGCTGCCATTCGGCGTGAATTCCGCAGCCGCACTGTTCCAGCGCTGTCTAGAACAGTTGACAGCAGAGCTGAAGGGCTGTTGTAACTACCTGGACGATATCATAGTCACGGGGAGCACGGAAAAGGAACACGAGGAAAACTTGAAGAGTTTATTTAAGGTGCTCCAAGACAATGGTTTGAGGGTGAACAAGGTCAAGTGTGAATTCTTTAAGGACCAGGTAGTGTTCTTGGGGCACGTGCTGGATAGCACCGGCATTTCACCCACTAGCCAGCACGTAGAAGCCATCCTACGACTGCCACCGCCAGCAGACGTGAAGCAGCTGCAAGCATTATTGGAAAAGTGAACTATTATAACAAGTTCATTAGGAATTTTTCTACTATCGCAGCTCCACTAAACAAGCTGAGGAAGAAAGGAGTGAAATTCGTATGGTCCCAAGACTGCGAAAGAGCTCTGAGCCGGTTGAAGGAAGAACTAGTCAAAACAGTTAAGTTAAATCAGAGCGCACCGAGGAAGGATTTGGTTCCCTGGCCTGAGCCTAGTGAGCCGTGGGAACGGGTACACGTAGACTTCGCGGGCCCATTTTGGGACAAGATGTGGTTGGTCGTAGTAGACGCCAAGTCTAATTACCCATACGTAGTGGAAATGGCTAACACCACGTCGACTCAGACCATCAATGCGCTAGAGAGAATTTTTGTGACCGAGGGGCTACCGGTCACGTTGGTGTCAGACAACGGAACCCAATTCACATCCCAAGAGTTCGCGAATTTCTGCGCGAGCAATGGGATCCAGCATGTCTGTGCACCGCCGTTTCACCCGCAATCGAATGGGGAAGCGGAGAGGTTCGTGAGAACGTTCAAGACAGCCATGTCGAAAGCGCGCGCAGCAGGTACGCACAGGTCCAGAGCGCTGCTGCGGGTCTTGGTCACCTTCCGCACCTTGCCAGGCGCGGACGGCAGGAGCCCTGCCGAGGTACTTCACGGGAGACAACCGAGAACGTTGTTGTCACTGCTAAGCCCGGTGGATCCTTACAGGTCGGTAGGAACGCAACCAAGATTCCAGGTGGGTGATATGGTATATTGTACCTCTTTTAAAAAATGCCCAGCTTGGCTCCCGGGCATAGTAACGGCAGCAAAAGGGAACAGGACATACCTAGTCCGCACAGAGGGTAGGGTAGTGACACGCCACCAGGGGCAGTTGAGACCCCGGGTAAACCCCAGCAGGGTGGATTCACTCCCCAAGGTATCACAACAAGAGTTCTATAAAAAAGTGATGAGGGAAACCATTTACATCCCGCAGGAGGCAGCCGCCGCAGGGACCAGCGGCCAGGACACAGCAGAACCCCCACCAGAGGAGGTCAGCGAGCCAGGAGGAGAAGGCGCAGTGGAGACACCCAGGGCGCAGTTGCGTCCCCGGAGGAGCACCAGGAGGGTGCGTTTTGCGCCGTATACGACGCAATTGGGCGCGGAGGGTGTCGTGACCGGCCGCACATGATTGAATGTGCCGCCACAGGAGCACGTCAGGGGGGCGTTACCGCCCCTGGCGGCAGCGGCCAGCAGCAAGCGCGGGCCAGCGGTGCGCGGCTGAGTGCGGCCGCCACGCCTGAGCGAGCGGGGCGAGATTCGACCCCGCCCCTTTTACACAGCCAGTCGGCGGGCCTACGGCCCGGGGGGGCTATAAAACCTCGACGCGGAGCTGAGGCAGCAGTCAGTGAGTGAGCGAGCGAGCAGCGGTGAAAGTGCGTCGAGACAGTGTTTAAGTGGTGGTTACGGTGAAGTGCGATAGACTACGACAACAGCGCTACGACAACGGACTCTTCTTTCTGGTTACTTGGTGGACTCGGCATACATTGGTACATCTTCTGGACTTACGACAACACGGCTTCGTCTCTGTACCAATTCTTCAGGATATCCGGCACTATAGCTTTGTACTTGGTTTTTGGCAATAAATTGTTTATTGAACCTTTGTGTTTGGAACTTGGACACTTCAAAAAGAATATATAGATAATATACAGTATTATGGAAAATATAGATATATTGAATTGTAAGACATAATAATTTCTTAGTTACTTGAAGAGAAATTTCAGATGTAATATCATTAACTCACTCAGCATTATTGTTTTTCTAATTATTCATGTTTAGTTTTTGCCTCATTCTCATTTTCGACTAATACAAGTATCATGCATAAAAACAAGTTTCTACCTGTGTATTCATGGCATCGCTTGACCTCTTTTTACAGCTTGCAGACGAACGTTACAGGCCCTGGAAAAAATCTAATTTGACGTAACACAACCACCAGAAAATGCTAATCAATCAACATATAATCTAGCGATACACCGCAACTTTCCCCTTTTATTCGTTGAGAGAACATATTCTCAGATGATTGGCGGGCCCGTTGCGGAATTCTCTAGCTACAATCCGTGTCTCTTGCCCCTGTCAGATGAAGGAAGTCTCAAATCCAGCGCGTCTTGAGTCGCAGTTGTTCCCAGCGCGATTTAAGACGAGCCAGCGTTTCGCTGTTTTTTGCATGGGAGAATCCCGGCTGGAAATTGCCCCTCAATTGTGGTCGGCGAGTAACGGGCAGAGCCCCCGTTGACCTCCATAAAACTTGCACTTGAGCGAAGCTTCTCTGCGCGGTGTCAGAGGATACGACTGCCAGCGGAAGGGTTACGCCGGCCGTTGTCGGCGACCGTTCGGTATAGCCGCGGCGCAGTGGAACAGGATGCACCAAAACCGGGAAAAAATTAAATTACTTATAAAAGCGTAAAGGCCAGTTGTAATTATCAGACGCGATGGAGAATTTTTTTAAGGTCTTTGTGGCGCAATGGAAAAATGTAAAATACCATTATACGCTCTGCTTTTTTAAGAAGCTCATATATCTATTTTATTTATTTATTTATTTATTTATTTATTTATTTATTTATTTATTTATTTATTTATTTATTTATTTATTTATTTATTTATTTATTTATTTATTTATTTATTTATTTATTTATTTATTTTATTTATTTATTTTACGTCAAAACAGTTAAAAACTGTATGTGTTGCAAAATAAAAAAGCAAATTTTACAGGGGAACGAAAAATTATTTCTCTTGAAATAGAAATCAAAATAAAGCACCAGTTTTAATGGAACTTTATTATTATTATTATTATTATTATTATTATTATTATTATTATTATTGTTATTATTAATATGAGATAATATTGCAATATATTATCTGTTATTAATAAAAAACACATACCCATTTGACGACAATGGGATTATATCAAAAATATAAAATGCTGTGTGGCATGTGGGGCACAAGCGAGCGCAGCCTACAATAAGAAGTTGCCTAGAACATTTCTGAGCCCTTTTTTCATTAAACATTTTCAATTACATTTGTCATATTTTACAGATAAATAAATAAAAGACAATACGAGCACTTTCATTTGAATTATACAATTAATAGATACAATTGATTGCAATATTGACACATAGCTTGGAGAGCCTCTTCCCCAGATGTAAAACATTCTTGAAATCGGCAAATTAAAAAGAGGGGGAAATCAGGTGTTGAACATATTGAGGAATATAAAAGGTTTTATTACATAAAGTTTCGGGGCTTATTTCCATTTTATCAAGGATGTCAAGGTCCCCTGGACTCTTTTGTGCCTAAGATTGGGGAAATGATGGGAAGGCAAAAAATGGGAAGGAAAGATCACTCGCGGTCCACGACTCGTTGGACCTTGAGATAGATAATGAGATAGGTAATGAAATGCTGATGTGGCTCTGGAATTTGCTTGAAATTGGTCAGGGAAACCCATGGATACTACGGATTAAAAGAATACCGGCAGGCGCCGTCAACCCGCTGCTGTACAAAACAAAGCAGCTAATTTGTGACAATCGCCCGGGATCGAAATCGCGATCTCCCGGTAAAGAGCACTGACAAAAGTCAGGCGAGATCTTTACCATTTCAGTTATGATACGGAGTTGCGAACAAAATGCATTCACAGAAATAAAAAAAATTAAAGATGGGCATTCAAACTACAAATGTGTTGAAGTTAATCTAAAGCCACCAATTACAGTCGACTCCGGTTATAGTGAACTCGGATATAGTGAACCCTCGGTTATGGTGAACTTAAGTCACCATAGGACTTAAGACTTTTTTAAGGACAAATAATTACATTGAAATTTTCAGTTATAGTGAATATACAAAATTTTCTAATAATATGTGTGGAAATGGATAAAATTAAATTAGTTTTCAGATTAAAATTATGGGACTTAGTGCAAGACTTGAAAAAAATATGGAAACGTGATAATTGCCAAAAAAATATTTCATTATGCCACGAATCAAACTGAAGATTTCGGGTACTTCATGAATGGTTCTGCTGAGAGACTAACAATATTGACATCAACTTCAAATTTGGCGACTCATCACGTGAATAGGTCTTGAAACAGGTTTTAAATAACGCTCTGAAACAATATTCGCTTATTGTTCGTTTTGAACCACTGTGTTGCGCAGTGAATGAAACAATAGAAGATCGGCAGCGGTTTGCCGACGTAACTGTGAAGATGCTGCGCGACCATTTCCGTGTCGACAGAGGCGAAATACAGGGGCGCCAAAAGACAAGAGAATTACTGCATATCCACATAAGGAAGCAAGCTTCGCGCTTTCCAATTTCTCAGAGCCATTTAAGTGCCGTTGGCTACTTTCGACTACTTACTACATTTTGGAATTCCTGTTGAGCATTTCAAGGAAGTAATTTTCTATTTGAGAGGCTTATTTCTGAGTTAACAGCTGGATTCACATTTCGATTAGGAGAATCTCAGATTATATGATTTATTAGGTGGCGACCTCTACACAATTATTGACATATTGTATCTAATTAATCCACGATTTAAAGTTCCATTAGATGATAATGGTGGAAACCATGTCTAAACTTCGACAGTCTTCCGCAAAGAGATGCGATATTGTTTTTGAAGTTATGTTTTCGTTTCGTCGGAGCAAAGAACAGGAAGAAAGATACTTGTAGGAGAGATTTGATGAGCACGGATGTACATTGCGTAGTAGGGGATTTGTGTTAAAAATTTCATGTCAATTTTAGTTTTTATTGTTAATATAGTGCTAAACATTGATTCAATGATTGAATACAGAGAAGAATTTTTGTGAATAATTAATTTTAAATTAATGCGATAAAGTTAAAAAATTAACTGCTTTTACCCGCAGCATTACATAACTTTCACTCTACTGCGTAAGTAGTAGCGAGAAAGTAAAAGAGAAACATTGGTTGGAAGAATACCTGTGAGCAGCAGTAAGGGGATGATGGAAAGAGGAATGGAAAGAGAGCTGAACGTCAATAAAGTAGGACGGATTTTTAATTTTCTGTTTGAAAGTTTTTCATTATATTGTAAAAGATGATGATATTGTAATTAACTTTGGTTTCAAATGAGCAAAATATAAAAATAATCAAGATAGTTATAAAATTAATAGGGGTGCAGGCACAAGAGTTAATTTTTATATTGGATTTTATAAATCCACAAATATCGAAAGCACTTTGTTTTATGTTTGTTTTTTCACTATATTATAGGTATCATTGTATATTGTATTTTATGATTTTTAATGTTATTTATTTGCACGTGAAAACGGAGCTGTGAATGGTGAGAAGTTGCTATTGTTAAATAAAGGGCGAATAACATCGCCATTTATTTAATAATGGAACCAACGCAGAGAGTTCGTTTAATTAATTTCTTTCTCGTGTTTCTCTATATTATTAATAGACGCTGGTAATAATTTATAAAGATTAGTCATGTATCGCGTTTTCCGCACGGAGCGGATCACGACCTTTCTTAATATACGTATAATTTCTAATCCACCAGATTGGAGATAGGTAATGAAGCGAGAATATTAATAAGAAGAAGCCACAGAGTTGATGAAATCGTGTGGCATATCGAGGGAGCATTCTAGAATTAAAGATAAAACATATACAGCCATGTTTGAGAGTCAGTTCATTATTTCCGAATAATAAATTATTGTATATAATTCATAACCAGTGAGTTTAATGAATACACATTTTGAACTTGAAATAAAAAGGAAGAAAAATATTGAAATGGTCGAGTAACATCCAGAATTTATTTTCTGCATAGGGAATTATAAAGTATTTTAGATTATTATAATTACTTATATGATGCTGAAATTCAGTTGTGGAGATGTGTAATGGTTTAAAGCAATCGAAGAGCATTATCAAAATTCTAAAGTGTGGACATTCTGGAAGAAAAATGTTCCAATTACTAGACTTTATTATTACATTTCATTAAAACTGTTTGCAAAAGTGTAAATGATTCGACGTAATATGCCACATTGAAACAAAATTCTCGTGTTCAAGGAAGGCATCCGAAAGGAACATGGAGACAGATTTTTTTTTTTTTGAGCCAAGTTTCAAAAAAGGTAATATGTGTTTTTCGCTAGTTTGTTTATTGTTTGACTTACGTACTTATTACGACATCACAGTTTTCCTTCTTCTAAAATAGTTCATTTGTATCTTAAAATTGAATCTGGAAGTCCCTATGGATTGAAGACAAATGAATACGGAATTACCCCAGAAAAGTGCCTTTACAATTACAACCCTAATTTTATTTGCTAGAATATTTAGTAGAACTTCAAATGAACTGAAACTTTTCAGATTGTTCGGTCTGTGATTCAGTGATATGGAATATTTCATCGAATTAAACAGTTTGAGCTAAATTAAGGTTTTTAAATAGCATAGGTTTTTTTAGGGCTTTTATCCAACCAAAAGCCGGTTACCCTTTACGCCCCGATGGGACGCATATTCGACCATACACTAGAGCAACACACACTTGCGGGCTCCTCTGATCTGGGGTCAGCAGAACGCGAGGCCCTCCGCGACAACACACACAAAGTCAAGGGACAAACAACCATGCCCAAGGCGGGACTCGAACCCGCGACCCTTCGGACCGAAGCGCTGAGTCGGGACTCGCCCTTAGCCACCTCGGCCATCCAGGTCGGCTAATATCGTTTTATGTTTTCAAATAAATTATAATAGATAATTGTTTTGTTTTTTTCATATGGGGTATTGAATCTTTATGAGGATAATTTCCCCCAATAAACCCCTCCCCCTCCCTTGGAGTCATTATTCCTCTAATTATCTCCATAAAGCTATGTGGCCCTAATACGAACTACTATATTCCCGTCCTTCTGTTTGTACTCTTCATCTTTTTTATTCCACTCCGCCGGCCCCAGCGCTGGCATTTCCAAGGCGAGGCGAGGTGTCGGGTAGCTGCTGCCCATGATGCATGCGCAGTGTTTACTCGCACTTCATCACGATGTGAGTTTATCTTACGGACCGTCGCCGCCACCTGGGCCGACCTCGCCCCCCCCCCCCCCGCTCACGAGCGCATTACGAAAGGCCTCTCCCGCCCCCAGCCGCCCGCCCGCCCTAGAGTTCCCGTAACCTTTGACCCAGCGCCCCGAGGTGTCCACGCCCCGTGACTCAGGCGTCGCCCACGCGCCCACTGCCCGTCGGTGGGCGACGACGCGCTCCTGCCGCGGATCAAACCGCCCGCCCGCCCGCCCGCCCGCCCGCCGCGCCGCCACGCCCACCTCGTCCGCTTGCCCCATGCGGCCGGGGGATTAACCGTTCGGGAAGCAAACTCGCGCACATGCATAGATACGCTCATGCATTCACAAGCATAGACACGTCCGTTCGAGTCACATGTATAGATGTGCTCATGCACACACAAGCATAGACACGCCTGTTCGAGTCACCCGTCCGTTGCGGGTGGAGGATTAACCGTTCGGGAAGCACACCTGCGCACATACACATGCAGAGATATCTCACACACAAACAAGCATAGACACGCTCATGCACACACAATCATCAACATGTTCATGCACACACACGCATAGACACGCTCTTGCACATACAAGCATACACTCACTCATGCATTCAGTTTGATTTGATTAGATTTTTTTCGTGTTTCCGGGCACGTCAACTGCGTTGGTCATTATTCCCGTTAGTGGAGTGCGTGTTTTTTCTCTCGGGATATGCGCGGTGATCTTTCCCCGCTGGATGGCGAGATCCGGCGCCGACCTACCGTCGGCTAGTGGGGTTTCCCCCTAACCAGGACTCTCCCACCCGCGGGGCACCGCCCCAGCCGGGACATTCTTTAAGCTCCCGACCGGTCTCCCGGAATATGTGGTAGTGTAGTGGATGTTAGTGTAGGTGTGTGTGTGTGTAAGGGGAGAGGATAGGGCAAGGAAGAGGAGGGACAGATCGCGCGCGGTCCGTGGCCCGTTTGGTAGGGTACTGCTCCGGCATTCGCCTGGTGTTGATCGGAGAAACCACGGAAAACTACCGATCAGAGCAGCCGGCCGCCAGAATTCTCCTCCAGACAGCGACTGAATTCGACCTAGCTGAAAAGCTAGTGTCGAAAATCCTGCCGCCGTGGGGAGTGGGAACCTAGGACCTCCCGGTCAGAGGCGCTGCAGCGACATCAGTTGATGCACTGAGCTACCGCTACCGGTTGTCGTGCATTCAGGTACATTGACGTTTAGCGCATACTGTCGGGGCACATAGGAATGGGAATGAACTTGCGATATGCCTGCGTTTGAACCTATTTCCATATAAAACAGCCAACGTATGAAACTATGATTACGAACACCCTCATATTCATACAGTTGTTTCCTTCATCGCCCAGGCTTTACAAATATTCGTATTTTTCAAGAAGCCATGAGGTTAATGAAATTGCTTTGCATAATGTGGGGGGACTTTAAAATTAAAGGTAAAAAAATAAAGCCGGAGATGGAAACCATATCACTCAGCCTTGTTAGACTTTTCATTACTTGGTAATTGTCTTGACTTTCGTTAGACTTAAATGTCTCATCCATGAACGAGTGTGAATTCAGTGTACAATGAATAACATAGCGCTGTGTTTGAAATTGACGAGTGTTTTGTACTAGTAAAATTGTAACATTAAAAATTATCTCTTGAAACACGTCTGTGGTCCGTATATTTAAAATTGTCATCTTAATATTTTTTTCTACTACTAATAACGTGATAGGTGTATCAAAACAAAATACATATTGCTAAAAGTAGTAATATTTTTAATACATTTACCTGGAGATACTTTTTCAGAGTGTACTAAATATGGTTAAAAATTCATTACAATTGCAATTGATATGTATAAAGACAGTATAATCGATTTTGCATCTATCAATGTTAAGAAACTTTTAATAGTGAAAATATGAAACGAAATGATATGAATTATAATTAGAAATATAAACAAAAATATTAATTCAATAGTATTGGATTAAATAGTAGTTCATTTTTACCTGACACAGACTTAATTTCATACTTATTTCTAGGATAAATGTTGAATATGATGTAGGGAGACTTACAGTAATAACAAAGACTACAATTTGAATAAACTACTTATTGAACCAATTGAAACGGGAAAAATGCCGCCTACTTTGAAAACATAAACAATACTTCAGTTTTTGTAGTTACATTGCAATTTGAATCTCTTGTTTCAGAAAATAAATTAATAAAATAATCAGACATTTCTTTGACTAACTTGATATCAAACTACTGAATTCTTAACAAATGTGTCTATTCCAGTGAAAGAGAAATTTCTTGTGCAATGATTGAAACTTCTCTAATAAAAATCCATTAAATATGAAAATTAAGATATTACAAGATTATTCAATTAATAAAATGCTAGGGATTTTAATTCTAGTTACTTACAATTTCATTTTAAAAACAAACGTAAATTTTAAAACTTGGAATTTGATTTTTTTTTTATTTAGTGAGGGTTATGTGTGGTTCTCTGAACTCGCGTATTAAACATTGTATAAATGTTGAATATGATGTATTGGGATTCCTTGTCCGGCCAAAACGCTTGTGTCAGGTCTGTGTGGCTGTTAAAGAGGCAATCTGTTCATTTATTTTCCTTCAACATCAGCAAACCTAGTACGTGCTTTCGTTTGACATGAATTTACTTACCTAACCCATCTAACCAAGACAGTCACCATTCACACTGTACATTGACGTGTACACTGGTTATACTGTCCCGTTCACAACAAAATGTTTTTTTTTTTAATTTTTAATTCAATTTACGTGTATAAAGTGTGTATTTACGTGTAAGTACAACTTCATGAAACAGGAACATCCAGTTGGAAATTTTATCTAAATGAAGTAATTTTTCATTTGAGTTATTTTCACCTATTGATCTTACATAGTAATGACCTCAGAAACGACGATTACTTCGCATGCTTTCTGCGTGGTGGGAGGTGTGCTAATGTTTTCGTGTGAAAAAATAGGTGTGCCTATTTATTCCCTGAGCCTACTTATCTGTTGGAAATTATATGTAACTCAATTATGCGTCTGGGATTCTGATAAGGAAGTCACCGAATTCTAACATTGCATTTACATTTCTCTGTTTTTGATTCAATAATTTTTAATCGCCCTATTCTACAAACTCCGTTATCAATAATTATTGTGATAATATGTTAAAGAAGCAGCCTGTTTATTAATTTTCCTTCAACATCAGCAAACCTAGTACGTGCTTACGTTTGACATGAATTTACTTACCTAGCTGATCTAGCTACATACATTTTATAATAAATACGATTACAATATGAAATTTATAACCATATTTATTATAAAACACTTAGAAAACAATACAAACAACATAAGTTTAGTAAGTAGTTCCTCTAAATGATAATGTAAATATAGAATAACAAAACGAAATCTTTTGATAATCTTTAAGAATAATTAGAATGATAATCTTTAGAATTAAGAATGTAATCATGTCTGCCTTCTAATTGGTGTTCACATTCTTTTTTCACACTAAACACTCTAAAATTTGTTGGTTTTCATTTTTTGTAAATCAACTCTCTTATATCATGTTCAGAACTTTACACCAGTCATCAGAGAATTTACATAATTGCTTAATCCCGCCCCAATCAGTTCATTGGAAATAACAGTGTTTCCACGAATAAGTTCGCTGTCTCAAACGGGGCGTGGGCCAGAGGCAAGTCGTCTCCTTTGGATCCGTTCTCCCGCCCCGCCCCGCGCCCGCATCTCTCCATGCGTGTGCCCACTTGATTGTTCGTGCGTTGACCTCTCCATTCAGCTCGCCCCGGCCCCGCCCGCCGGGCGATTGCCTCTCTGGCCGGCGCCGCCCCGGCCCAGCCCCGCCCTTCGGATCGCCCTTCGGCCCGCCCTCGCCCCGGGGGACCGCGCCACCGCCCTCGCAGACCGCCGCCCATCGCCCTTCCGCAGCCAAGCAGCTGCCTCAAGACGAGGGTGTTGGAAGAGACTGTTCGATCGATTGAAAAAGTTGGATTACAAGACCAGACAATACTCCTTCTACACGAATACATGAGTCCCGGTGTGTCAACTGGTTTGCTCGTTAGTCCCGTAAGTGTGGTGTATGTTACAAGCCGGGAGGTGGGTGTTAGTCCCCCACAAGAACGTGAGATCAGGCGCCGACATGTGGTACAGGAACAAGACCGAAATTCTCGATTAGTCTCCCGACATGTGTGGTGTTCTAGGGCACGTAAGTGTATGCGCATGAGTATAAAGACGGCTCCATGCTTTCGGCATTTGCCGAGCAGCGAGCTAGTGCTCGCCCAATCCCGAGCAGCTGACGTGTTCGGCGAATGTTCGCTTCCTTTGATGTGTTCAAAAGACGGACAAGCGGTGGGTAGGGCGAACACCGAATGATCGTCACTCGGCAAATAGCAAGCAACTCATCCACACTACTCTGGATTCGGTGAGCGGTTGCTCGGTGTTCGCCGAATAACGAATGTGGGGAGCCGCCTTTACACTCATGCACATACCCTTACGTGCCCTAAAACACCACAGGGGGAAGGGAAGGGCCTAGGATGATGGGTGAAGATCAAGCGCGTCTTGTTTTTTAGAGTGCAGTTCCAGTATCGACCTTTGGTGTGGTGTCGATCGAAGAAACCACGAAAAATTGCCGACCAGAGCAGTCCATGTAAGCGAATAGCTGCTCTTCCATCAACACCCTCAAACGTACAGTGATCAAGGAATATCAATGTTTGATCCTTCCGAATCACTAGTGAATTTTTTTATATTTATTAGAGTGTTACTCTAATTTTAACTAATTGTAACTCAGTATTTTAGAGTTACTTCTGTTGATACAATGTCTTTTAGGCATGACATACTGATAGACACTCTGATCAACGGTTGTCTTTATTTGAAGCTTTCGTAAATCGATGGAGTTGGTGCATGTCTTTAGAAATAACTTTTAATCGTTAAAGAACCGGTATGTAAATAATTAATTATTTTGTACTTTTAGTACACTTTCATTTGTTTCAATGCATAAAACTCGAATGCGATGGACATGTTTGTTTCATTGCGTATCTTTTCTTCTGCGTTCATTTCTTTTTATTTCGATCGCATCTATATTCAGAAAAAGTTCCGTGAAGAGTAAAGAGAAGTACGTTTAAACTCAGTAAATAAATGGTTATTTCATGATCCAAATCGGAAGAATACTGAAAGTAGGTTACCTAGTTCCAGAAAGTACAAATAATTTGTTTTAATAGAACGTTGGGTTTCTGTGCATTCATGTTTGTGGAGTTATATGTTACTGATGCTGTTTTTATTTGAAGAATGTAATACTTTTACTCACATGGAGTACTGAAATACATCTTCAGACTGACACATATCTTCAAAACGCCAATTCTCTCTTGCTTGATTTAAAGCCAGAAAGCCTAAGTTAAACATCTTAACGGTTGGAGCGAGACGTCTTTCATTGTGTTTTTGTTTTTAACACTCCTTGACTAATATTTCCCCAAATTCCACCATATATTTTATTGACTGGACACCTTATATTTAACACTGTGTCACTGTCGAATCATTTCGTGATTTGTTATAACCCATTGTCTCTTGGATGCGGGAAACTGAAAATCAGAACACAAAGATCTTACATAAAAGCAATAATTGGATTTGGAAGGCTCCATGAATGAATTCGCCCATTGTCCACAAATGCATATTTTCTGTACTTTATAAATCGTCAGTGTCATCACATTCATTCGTTTTGATTAAGCTCCTTAATCAAGATTACACAATGGCGATGCATTATCGCATTCGTAATAAGAATTAATGTCGCTCGGTTAATGGGAACGCCAATCGCGTAGCATATTAAGTGCAATATTTAATTTATTCTTGCCATCCACCTCATGATGGCAAACTCTCAGTAATTGGCAATGATTATCAAAATGCATTCTTAAAGGCGAACCTCATCATACGACGTATCTCGCGTATAATACTTTCGAGGCCGTTGTGAATTTGACCTTCAAAGGAATTCCAGACTCATTGCCGAGCTACTCTCGTTCCCATAGCTCGTTCTATTGCATTTTTTTCTTTTCGTGCTTTCATCTTCATATTACTCCTGTTCCTTCCTTTCTTTCTTTTTCTCTTATTCTTTTTTCTTGTTTATTTTGGCACATAATTTCATCGCTTTTCTCGTTTGTTTGGAATTAATTATTTTGTTTATTGTATTCATTTATTACTACAATCTATACAACTTTCCTCTTCTTTGAGTTTGCTCTTGGTTTTGAATTATTATTTTTTGCACGCATTTTAGGTATCTATCTGTATTTTTTGCCATTTTATACTACTTAATTTTTATGTTATATGTTTCTCACATTTTATTTATTTTCTTAATTTTTTTGTTTCAGACTGCGCGTCGTACGACGGGTATCTTATTACTCACTTATTCCGTTCATCATCATGAACTTCTTCATCGTTAGCGTCTTCCTCTCAACTCTTTATTCTTGATTCAACTCTACGTCATTTATAACATTATTGTCACGAAACATCACATTCTGTCACTCTCTGGGACCATGCACCAACTGATGTCAGTGAAGAAAAGTAACACATCCCCAAAGTTCTGATTTTTCAGCAAATAAATATGTTTAGAAAATATCCTCTATAAATATAAAGTTTTCAAATATATAACTATGTATTTGAATTGTATATTTGAACTATTGAACTATATATTGAACTGTATATTTGAAACATTGAACTATATATTTGAACTTTGAACACCAGATACCCAGTATAAAAAAAATTAACACTTTTCCTTGGCCGCGTATTAACAGCTTCACTCGCAAACCATTCTACAAAATTAGATTTTTTGTAGATTTTATTCAAATACTTCTTACAGAGGTCATCACACAACACTTTTTATATGAAAATATTATTTTCACACCAGTGACGGAATAATATTCTTGTAGATCATTTGTCAATAATTCATTAACTTTAAAAGAAATAATTTTTAAAATTGTAATGTTTATAATTTGATTTTTCACCAAGTCACCATCACACCATTTCTTTGTGCCCAGCTTTCACCCTTAATTATGTCCGTCCGCTAGCTGCTTTCGAAGAACCTCCTAGTTTTATTTACTTGAACTTTCTTATATGGGCGTGAGGCTGTGGCTGCCCTAGACAGGACCTAAAACAAAGTATGTGGGCACGTGGGCATAGGTCTGCATCTAACGACTCAAAAATCAGAATACATTCTGTCAATTCGCTGACGAACCTAATGATGTCCGTCATTATTTATTCTTTCCTTAATCAAATTCTGAATTATTGTTTTCGGCTACTTTATACATGAATGGGGTTGCTGCCCACTGACGACACACATGAAATTACCTCACAAAAACAAAACACATACACAATACGATAACATACCATAAATCACCATAACAACAAAATAAAAATACTATTCATTCACACTGACAATATATATATATATATATATATATATATATATATATATATATATATATATATATATATATATACACAAACTCATTCACACTGAATGCGCATTCTGTCGGCTCAATTTTAAAATTACTTATTTTACGACAGAACTTGGTCTTCAACAAATGCGTACTTGGCTTTCTTTTCTTTCAAAACACGTGAAACATAAATAAATAAAGTTATCGGTCACTCCCCTTTTTTGCTGGCTGGATACTGCGACTCGCGATACACTATTGTTGCCCTCGACCAATACCGCATACCACGCAGTATTTCCCAAATTATGCTGCAACTGCTCCTCTTTACCACGTTGCACTGCCGAAATTCCACCGACAGAATGGTATCTTCGTCGTGCGCCTATTATGCCATTCTAACATCTCACTTTCGTTATAATATCAATAAAACTATTGCCTGTCCATGGCGTACTTATATTTCTTTGAAACACTCCATTACGCGGAGCATGATATTTTATACGCATAACTGCTAATATTTTAACACACATTCTCACTAGGAATGTTTACTGTCCGATAACAATATTAAGTAAAAATATTAACTGTTCCTCGAGTATTTTCATACTAAACAATGTCTTACGCGGAGCACTACACGACACGTCTGTCCATCAGCGTCTTTACATACCATCTCCTTCTCATTGTTGTCAAGATCCTTCATCTATTTTTCAACGAACATTCACCGATCGCTTGCATGACTCCACAAATAATATAACTTTTTCATTGAATTCTGTCTTTCAACGTCATTTCACTTCATTATTAATTCCTCTTATTATTTTTAATCTCTGTGGTATTTATTTTATTGCTTCCCGATGTCTAATAACGCTAAATTAGCTTAATTTTGGTCTTGTTGCGTCGTGACGTAACTGTGACGTCATCGCGATGCGTCATTATTCTTGTATTAATTCTAATTACATAATTTGGATTTTAATTTCTACTGCGACTCCTCGATATTTCTCAAAGCTGCGAGTAATACCATAATTTTCTGCGAAATTTCCTCTATCAATTCGAAAAGTTTCGTCGCGATAGCTTCACGCGTTTTCTTAATATTTAAAAAAATCGCTCTTTCACATTAAGCTTCCCATAGTAACAATGGCTTTTGATTTCCAATTTCTTCGCCAAAAGTGCAATTCTAAATTTGCTTATATCTTCCGAACCCCTAACGTGATGTACTTGAAACAACTTTTAACTGGTTCCTAAAATTGTGTACTACCGATTAATACTGTCTATTTCGGTTTTTCATCATGCGTTCTTTTAATTTATAAAAATTGTTTATGCGCGATGGCGCCCTCTCTTGTCTTCTCACCTCCCACTCTTGTTATTTTCTGCATATGTTTACACTTTAAACCAAAACTGTTTTGGGGGGATTCTGGATTATTACAGATAACACAATTAACGGTCTTCATACATTTTAATCATAATTAACCATAATAATAGAAGAATATTGCCGATTGAGATAACCGAGATCGCTAAGGCAGTCGTGCCGTAGCGATCTAGGACGGAACGATCGCGAGTTCGAGTCCCGCCTCGGGGATGGGTGTGTTTGTGTATGTCTGTACATGTGTTTCACCCATTCATCCTTCATTATCATCATTCTATATTCCAATCCCCCAGGTTTAGTAACCCTGGGGAATAAAAATGGGATTCAGCATAATGCTGATCTCCCTGAAAAGGAATAACTTACACTTGCCACGAGATAAATGTAACGGAGCCTCGGTAAATGCAGGTGTATGTCTACGTGGTTCTAGGCGGCCAATTCGCGACAAAAAGAGTATTATTAAAAAAATGGCAGCAAAATAAATAATTTGTATAGATACACTGACGTGTTTGTACAGAAGTGTATCTCACCTGTCGGGACTCGCTAATCAGTCCATGACAGTTCATACATTATTACAGAGCACTGGGAATCCCGGATACGCGTAACAACGAAGTCGCTCATTCTCGCGCAGGGACTGCAAGAGGCCCAAGGGTAGCCCTCCGGGAGGGAGGGACGGGGAGGAGCATGGCGGGGGAGAGCTGCTGATCGGCCGCAGCGCGCGGCGCTCCCGAACCGCTCTCCCCGCTCCACCCCCTTCCGAGCCTCCCCACCTCCCTCCGCCCCCACGGCCCCTCGCCGGCCACTGCCAGGCTCTGCCGTCAATAACGGCAACCTATGTGACCGGCAAGCCAAGCCGCGAGCAGGCGGTGGTCCGAAATGGTCCAAAAGTCTTACAAAGCAAAACACAATTCAAACTATAAATAAATAAATAAATAAATAAATAAATAAATAAATAAATAAATAAATAAATAAATAAATAAATAAATAAATAAATAAATAAATAAATAAATAAATAAATAAATAAATAAATAAAATTAAATAAATAAATAAAATAAAGCTGGAAATAATGCGTTGCATATACCCAAGGGTGTTTTATATTAATCGCGTAGTTCTAAAGGCTGAAGCCTCGTGGCCACCCAACATCGACACGCGTAGCTAAAAATGTACTTTTGGATAAAATGCTTTGGAGATTATGTGTGGGCAGTCTCAAGGATATTTTATGTTAATTGTGAAGGTCGAAAGCCAGAGCCTCGCCATGTCGTTGGACCCACATAGCGAAGCGCCACTGCGCTTTTTAAGTTTGAGGTTACAAACACCACGCCGCTCCGCAGGCACTTGCGCTGGTGCGCTCGCCAGGTTCTCGTGGATACGAGACGATTCTATCTCGTTCATTACGGCAAGGGATTCGAGCCTTATTTTTAATGTACATGATATTTAATTATATACATGATATAATATACATGATAATTAATAGATATGATTGTAACAATGACCCAAACAACAGCGACGGAAATGATTCCAATAGCAGTGGTCTGTTGGCTATGGTAACAGTGTAATGGCGGTAGCAGCTGCTGAGACGACATTCTGCTCGCACCAACAAACTGCATTCCGGTCCCACCACGAAAGGAAGGTTGCGCGCGAACTCCGCTAGGCCGCGTCGCTGTCTCGCGAGTGCTGCTCCGAGCGCACGACGCGATCGTATTTAGATAGCGCGGCTAAGTGGCTATTACTGCCCCCATATTGCAAGGGCTCCTCCGTATTTGGCAGCGCGTCACGCGATTCATAATTTTCCTGCGAAGGAAGCTGTTGTGGCTCTGCGGGGAGTCGAAAACATACCAACCGCATCGGGAGAGTTGGCTCAGGGCATCAATTGATGTCACTGCAGTGCCTCTCATCGGGAGGTCCTAGGTTAGAGTCCAGATAGTGGCAGGATTTTTGGCACTAGCTGGTCAGCTAGGTCGAATTCAGCCGCTGTCTGGAGGAGAATTGTAGCGGCTGGCTACTCTGATCGGTACTTTTCCGTGGTTTCTCCGATCAACACCAGGCGATTGCCGGAACAGTACCCTGATCAACGCTCCACGGACCACGCGCGATCTTTCCTTCCTCTTCCTTGTCCTATTATCATTGTCCTATCGTCATCCTTTACACATAGTTACACTTACATTTTCTACACTAACATACATGCCAGGAATGCTGGGAGACCGGTCGCGAGCATAGAACCTGTCCCAGTTGGGGTGGTGCCGTGCCGGTGGAAATACCCCGCAAGCGGACGTTAGGTTGGCGACGGATGTCGCCATCCAGTTGGGTAAGATCACTGCCACCTCCCGAGGGAAGAACATGTATTACACTTAAGGGAATAATGACCTTAGAAGTTGACGCCCCCGGAACCACTAACAACCAACCAACCACACCAAACGGCAGTTGGGTAAGATCACTGCTACCTCCCGAGGGAAGAACATGTATTACACTTATGGGAATAATGACCTTAGAAGTTGACGCCCCCGGAACCACTAACAACCAACCAACCACACCAAACGGCAGTTGGGTAAGATCACTGCTACCTCCCGAGGGAAGAACATGTATTACACTTATGGGAATAATGACCTTAGAAGTTGACGCCCCCGGAACCACTAACAACCAACCAACCACACCAAACGGCAGTTGGGTAAGATCACTGCTACCTCCCGAGGGAAGAACATGTATTACACTTAAGGGAATAATGACCTTAGAAGTTGACGCCCCCGGAACCACTAACAACCAACCAACCAACCACACCAACTGGCTCTCGGCACGCTACCATTAATTCCCCAAGCGGGGATGTGACACTAGTAGTATATAATCTTTCAGAATCTTATGAGTGCTTTCATCCTGAGAACTTGTTCAACCAAAAGTTGCTGAGTGAAATGAAAGGAAAGTGTAGGGTTCAAGTTTCTCGAGAATATCTCGAGAGAACGACAGTGCAATATTTGAAAATCTACAGGACTACCTGACCCTACGTGAAATTTTATAGAGCAATATAAAACCTTACAAAACTTGCAATCTCGATAAACTCTTATAATTCTGGATTTTCAATACTTCTGAAAATCTGCCCCGAGAAAAATAATATGATGTTTCATACGTCTCTCCTTGAGTCGATAGAAATTTGAAATGAGAGTTATCTTCGAGAAACTCGAGGACATCCACAGATGCTGGTTTCTTGATATTTTTCGTGAGCCATTATAGAAAATAAAAACAGAATATGTTTCAGCCTTCGCTCGATGGCAATGTAGAATCTACGCTTCACTAACAATCTGTTAATATCTACTAAGAGGCAGCTGTCGGCCCCAATTTGCAGGATCTGGCCGCATTCGAGAGTGCGTTGCTCGATTCATAATTACCTGAGAGATTCACATAAACAAAAACAATTCAAGATAAAATGGAAGAAATTAAATTTGTCTTCCTGCTGTTATGCCTCAGTGCAAAACTATGAAATCTGAAATGCCTGTTCCTGTGAAATGCCTCAGTGTAAAAATATATGAAGTTCAAGAATGAAGCAAGCGGAATGATATTGTAACGTCGTGAGTAGGGATCTACGCCACAAAGAAACAGACACGAGTGGGTATTTACAATTTATTTACAATAAATTATGTACACTATTTACAGACCTCACTCTAAGGTGTTTGTCGGAGCTACCTGCAGCAGCCCCCCTCTCCCAACACGCGCCTTGCGGCCGCGCCTGCGTTTAGCCAACTCGGCCGATTTGCAACTTGGCACCTGGTGTGCCTCGGCAGACACTCTGACCCGAAGTATCGAGCATACTTCACAGTGTTCGAGACTCGAACACCCACACGTGCCTACAGCACTTCCGCGCCAGACTTGGCCGGACAAGTTTTGCGGTGTTTAGCCGCGAGGAAACCAGAAACGTTACCCAACCCAGGGCTTCTGCGTCAGCCCTTTTATATGCTCGAGTCACATGACTTCCGCGTCATCATTCCCCCCACGCACTCGTCTTGAGGCGTCTGCTTCCGCCGTTGCAAGTTGCACCCGGCACCTACAAGCCCTCTCCCCTTTTGGACTTTCCCTGAAGGGTTGGCCTTTGTTTGGAAGCCTATTTTTGGCTCCCTCATCCCCATACCTTGCGACTTGTCTCTCCGGAGCAGGGAGTCAAGTCCATGACGCTACAATATACTGGAACAAATTCATCGATGTAGCAAAGCAATTCAAGGTGTGGATCTTCTTTAAGCACCTGCGCTCAACTATTTTCGTCTGTATCTAATTATTTAATTGACATGAAAAATACTTTTGATAACATGGGGATTCACAGGGAGTCTTGAGACGCGACTGTCGGACTTGGAGATCATTCCTTAAACGGAGAAGTAAAATGCCTCAGTGCAAAAATGTGTAAAGTTTGAGAATAATGCAGGAGATCCTACCCATCAAATATGTAGATGAATATGAATGAAAAGTGATAAATACAAAATCAAAACGCAACGATCCACGTTATTGAGAACTATCATCACTTATTGTAAAACGAATTCACAGAACATGTATTGATTCAGAAGTCTTAATGAGATAATTAAAAATTTCTTAGACCTTATTTGTTCAAATCAAATTAGTAATGTGAATGTAAAAATCAATACAAGTTATTTTGAAATCTTGGCCCTGCAATAGTGTAACCGCTAAAGTCGAGTTACATACTCGAAAAAGAATAGGAGGGTGAAAATATAAGGAATTGTTTGGGAATCTCCAAAGCACATCAGGTTCTGAACTGCGACCATCTGCGTAGGGATACGAAACGGCAACGTAATGATGGAGAATATCGATAGCTCTGGATTCAGAAATATCTACCTTCGAGTCGCCTCCCTCGCGAGTTTCAGTTGTCTTTTGACAACATGCATGCCATGTGTATAGGTTTTAGGGCATAGGACAGTTTTTACATAACATTTTTAACTCATGAGTCCTATCACCTACATGCGGCGGCGATGGTGTAACGGTTATCGGGCTGTTATACCCAAGTTTGCGGGGTCAAACCCGATGGAAGACGTGGATCTTTATGAGCTAAAAAATCCTTCGTATGCCTTCCTTCGGAGGGGAAGTAAAGCTGGCTGTCCCATGTTAGTAGATTTACTGCACGTAAAAGATCCTCAAGCCTAAATGAAGCCTCTGAGATAAATTCAAATTGTCTATTTCGTCGCCTAAGTAATACCTTCTTTCTCCCCTAGTAGGTGAAAGGAGCGTAACGAAATTTGCGTGGTCAGACGGAAGAGCAGGCCTCATGGACTGAGTGTCGCCACGTAAGGCATTCATTCATTATCGCCATTACGTAATGTGATTTATAGTGTTTTAAAATAAAATATTTTTACTCAGTTGATATGCTATTGTATTCTGAAGAAAACGTCCGTTACTGCTAAATAATCACTTTAATTAAATACGCGATTAGCAAAAGAAGTTTTGCATATAAGAGTTAGCTTTAAAAAATATAACTACTTGCATGAAAAAATAGGTATATTTTTATTATTCTTTCATTCAAACAATATTTTTCATTATTTCTTAATCTTAACTCATCCATTCAACGTTCAGTAGTGTACAATAGAATATCCTAATACGTTTTGAATATTGAAATAATGCGTTTTGGTTATCACAGAGTCTTATTTCAAAAGTAAGGAATTCTTAAAAGTTTCCTAGCATACTTTGTTCCTTATAAACTTGTATTGACCTTTCATTTGCTCTGAAAGTTCTGGTAAAAAATACGTTTCTCTCAGTTTCAAACAAAATTACGGTCCTAACTTATATTTGCGTCTGTGTGAGGGAAATTGGCTCTTCTAGACATTGGCGCATTCAAAGGGAGGATCATTGAGTTTCATCCCTTTTCCCTGAAGCCAATGATAAGTATTCAAAAACGTAGCCTTTACTATTTTTCTATAATTAATTTTAAAGTCATTAATTGATAGCTTAATAAATATTAAGTATTAATTAATCATTAAATTACGTTTTATTTTCAGCATAAATGAAAAATTCTTTAGAAGAAAACATTAAGTTGACTGATCGCCCAAACCCCTCAAAAAAAAAAAAAAGAAGAAAAATCATGAATGCGTCTCTGCTTCTTAATAAACGTGGTTGATAAATATTGTATTCTAAGAGAGAAGTTGCTTTAACAGTGATAGGAAACAAAACCGAAAGTATAATACTTGATATTTCTTTACAGCTCCTTAATTGAAATTTCTTAGTGGATTTACGACCATTTCACACATAAAACTAATGGCAGCCGTTTTATTCGTCGGTAATTGGTAAAGACCAGTCATTTATTGGTAAGAAAGTGTTCGCTACAAACAAATCTGGAGACAGAATGCAACGGTTGCGAACCGTTGTCTTCTTATGTCTACAAAATTTACTTGTCAGACACATCGTTTAACTAATTCTCTTACATATTACACGTAATTAACACTTTCGAATATTTATTTTATTGTTATCTGTTGCTTTCCACAATGGTGTAGTGTTCTAGGCAAAGAGGTAGAACCAGTAGTATAATGACAAATTTAATTAATATTACGGTTCAGTAGTAAAATATTCCGTTAATGGAGATATTTGTGATTTTTTCGTGTTCCTTGTTTGCTTTTTCAACAAATAATTACACCGGAATTACAGCTTCTTTATAAATATTTGTAACAGTATAATCTACGTGGCAATTTTCACCTCAATTTCATGAGCAAACAATGAATTTCATAGCCATCGGCACAGTAGTTACAAAAAAAGATCCTACTTTATCTTCATTTCCATCTTGGGTGGCGTGGTTAAATCATTCACGACGAAATATCCCTAAAAATTTGTTTTGCGGCCGAAGAACATTTTATGGTATTTACCTTTCTTTATTTCACTTCTCGGCTTATTTGTTATTTTTTACACTTAACGGCGTTCATGAAATCTTCATAAGCTTCGGAGGCAGATCACGTCGTGTTGGAAGGAAACCAGTCTTGCGTGAGGCAGGTTACTTGGGCGGCAAGAAAACGAGCTCTCGAAGGAATCGATTATTTCAACGTCCATCCGCTCCCTGGAGCGCCTTGGCTTTCAGGCCACCGGCAGACCGCAAACTGCCGAGCCTTACGTAATATAAGGGCTGCGCAAAGTAGAGCGAATTTTAAATTCGCCGGGAACTTCACCGGAGTGGGGGAGTACAATGTTGGCCTTCGCCTGCATGAGACCGGAGAATTTGTATAGGTAGCGCTCTTTTATAAACATGTGAAAAAACATATTGAAGTGAAGAAATGTAATAAAAAAGGAGTATTTTTTGCATGCGTATAAGAATGCATGCAAAAGAATCGACAGCATATTAGTTGAAAAAGTCAATACAGGAGAACATTTTCTGACCTTTTTCCGGAGGACGATTTTTCACGAAAAAAATTACTTTGTTATCCAATACATTTTATTGTATAATTACATTCATGACACAATAGATACAAAAAAACATAAATGAAAAATACAAACATGGGGATTCATAATTATGAATTTTGAATTTGCCGGGAACTTCGCCGGCATAGGGAATAAAATGTTGGCCTTAGCCTCCATGAAACCGGAGAATTTGGTGACGGTTCCGCTTTTTTATAAACATGTTAAGAAACATATTGAAGTCAAGAAATGTAATATAAAGAAATGAAGAAGTATTTCTTACAATACATATAAAACTTGCAAAATAATCGACAGCATAAGAATTGAAAAAGGCCAATATAGGAAAACACTTTTTTACATTTTTCCGGAGGATGACTTTTCATCAAAAAAAATTCTATGGAATATTATTGAAAATTTTCCTTTAAGACACAATAGATTCAAAACACATAAATGAAAAATACAAATATAATTCATAATTACGAAACCCATAGATCTGCGCCAAGTGTAGCGAATTTTAAATTCGACGGGAATTGCACCGGTTTAGAGAATATAATGTTGGCCTTGGTTGCATGAGACTGGAGAATTTGTATAGGTAGCGATCTTTTATAAACGTGAGAAGAATCATATTGAAATCAAGAAGAGAAAAATCGTAAAATCAATTTTATTGAATATTTCTTAGAATACGAATAAAAACATGCAAAAAATCGACATTTCTTTTCAATACATACTTTTTTAAGCTCCTTCACTCGTATAACCAGATATACTGTGAGTCGAACGAATGTCGAGAATGTGTGGAGCAACTGTCGAGATAGTGTCGCACGCACTGGCCGGCGAACGGGCGAGAGCGATTGGGGGGGGAGCTAGTGGGAGAGAGGGTGACTGAGCGCCCGGCAAGTGAGCGAGCGGGCAAATGAACGAGCGGGCAAGTGAGCGAGCGGGTGAGTGAGCCGGCAGACCAGCGAGTGAGCTGGGAGGGCGAGTGAACGGGCAGGAAAGTGAGCGGGTGGGTGGGTGAGTGAACGGGCAGGCAAGTGAGTGGGTGGCAGGGTGAGTGAACGGGCGGGCAAGTGAGCGGGCCAGCGAGTGAGCGTGTGGGTGGGTGGGCGAGTGAATGGGTGGGCAAGTAAGCGGGCAAGCGAGTAAGCGGGCGCGAGCAGGCGAGCGGGAGAGGGCGGGAGAGCGAGCGAGCGAGCGGGAGGCGAGCGGGAGAGCGAGCGGGAGAGCGAGCGGGAGAGCGAGCGGGAGAGCGAGCGGGAGCGCGAGCGGGAGAGCGAGCGGGAGAGCGAGCGGGAGAGCGAGCGGGAGAGCGAGCGGGAGAGCGAGCGGGAGAGCGAGCGGGAGAGCGAGCGGGAGAGCGAGCGGGAGAGCGAGCGGGAGAGCGAGCGGGAGAGCGAGCGGGAGAGCGAGCGGGCGAGAGAGCGGGTGGGCGAGCGAGCAAGCCAGCGGGCGGGCGAGCGAGCAAGCCAGCGGGCGAGCGGGCGTGCGGAAAGTCGTAAGAACCGGCGGTGACGTGTCCCGCGGGCGCAGGTTGGTTCGCGGCCGGCGCCGCAGAGATGGGCCGCGGCGGGTGCCGGCGAACAATGGGCTCTAATCTCTATTCCAACGACATTTCAGGCGCCGGCGGAGGCGGAGGGGCGAAGCGCACCCGCTCAGCCACTGCGCCCAACGCAGCAGTGGGTTGGGACTACGGCTGAAAGTACATTGATATTAAAGACAGACAAAACGAAGTAAAATGATCATTCGATTTTCTTTATTAGTATATCTATGTAGTTTTGTGACATAAAATATAAACATAATAAAATATTATATTTTAAGAAACAATGTAATAAAGTCACTTGAAAAGTTTCTAATATTAAAGTACGGTTATTAAATAAGTAAATAAATAATTGTATTGTTTTATATTTTAGATCTTACTATTGAACTGTTTTTTTTTCGCCTGAATCCTTTTAAAAACGTAATTCACATAAATAAAGGATCGATAAAAGCTGCTCTTACGTACCTTTGATAGGGAAAAGGGTTCTTTTATCACAATTGTGGCTAGTGCGAAAAGGAGAAATTGGGTAATGATGAACAATTAATTCAACAGTGTTGTGGTTATTTTATTATGAAATTGAAATCGGAATAAATTTTAAAACTAAAAAATATAACTTTTGAATAGATATGGAAACAAGTACTTAAATAATTTTTAAATTTTATCAAATTTTTAATTGTTAATGTTGTTCAACTAAGTGCAAGAGGATTGAAAAATGTATATTGTAATGAATATTGTGTCATCTGCCGGCGGCCACCACGAACTATCTGCATGCGCGGATTGCATCATCGGCCGGCGGCCCACGAACTAGCTAGTTCCAGAGTGTTCTTGGCGCTAATTGCAAAGTCCAGAAAATTCTCAACGGCGCCCGCCGAGCATAAATACGCCGCGGCCGGCGACCGCGAGTCAGTCTTAAGCCTGAAATGGAAGCAGAGCTGTAAAATGTGTGCATCGCGGTGAATAGCTGTGCAGTGATTGTGCTGAGTGACGTGAACCGTGGCCAGCGCCGTGAACTGTGGTCAGTGCAGTGGAGAAGAGAAGTGTAGTGTAAATAAATAATCAAGAGATGTGTGCCGTATAAATAATAATCAAGTGAAGACTATCTATACATAAATCTAGTGTTTTCAGGGATTGTACTAAGAAACAAAATGTACGTTTTCGTTAAAATAATACGAGTTTTAATTCACCACCTAGAATCGTAACAATATTCATCTTAGGTGAGGTGTTGGCGGTAAAAGTAGTTACAGAGGGAAGGAAAGACATTTCGTATATAATTTTAAGGAATAAAGATAGTAATAAAGTAGCCTGTGGATTAGAGCCCTTGCAGAGAGAGTATCAATGCTGGCGTTGAGTTAAACTCAGCCGGTTTAAACCGTTTTAGAAATAGCGTACGTATGTTTTGGTTTTCACGAATTTCGAGAGAAATATATACATATATACACATTCATCAAATAAGCTACAATGTTACATTTCTTTCAAAATTGGGAGAATCTGAAAAAAATCGTTTTGATCGAATGTTCAGTCATTTCTCTTACATAAATATCAAATTAAAATTATGATATTTCCGTAATTAAATGAATGAATCAAATATTTTTCCAAATTTCTTACTGAATGAATGCAAGTAAGAGAGTACTGTAGTTTATGACAACCCAATAAATTTCTTGACGAATCATAGTTAGTTCTTGTATTGCAATACGAGTCCATTTATACCGCCTTACCCATAACATGCAATTAATATTAAACGTAAATTTGCATTTAAAACCAACCTGGTTATCCTTGCGCAAGTCGTAATCGCCTGCCAGTGAATGGACGCACGCCATTGACCGGGAGTAAGAGACGGCGAGGTTACGCATGAGCGACCGCGACATTGGCCGCGAGTACGAGGGCGAACGCGAGTGGGCGCGCGGGGCCGCGAAGGCGCGGCCGGGGGTCGAACTCACGTCCGTCGGCCGCCTGTCGCGTTAGCACGCGCCACGCCCCCCTCGCGGAGAACAATGGGCACTTGGCGACCGCCGCCGCATCTGGCATGTCCACCGTCTCCGCCTCCCCACGTCACCGCCCTCTAAACGTGTTCTTACCCGCGGTCGCAGGCGACTGTCACCGGCTTCACCATCGTTGCCGATACCGTTACCGATTCCTTGGCACGAGGATTCTGAGGTAAGAGTATGTATTTCGATTTTTGGTTGGTTGCTTAGTGATTCCGGGAGCGTCAACAGCTTAGGTCATTAGTCCCGTAAGTGTAGTGCATTTTTCTCGGGAGATGGCGATGATCTTCCCCCGCTGGATGGCGAGATCCGGCGCCGACCTACCGTCGGCTAGTGGGGTTTCCCCCTAACCAGGACTCTCCCACCAGCGGGGCACCACCCCAGCCGGGACAAGCTCTAAGCTCCCGACCGATCTCCCGGAATATGTGGTAGTATAGTGCATGTTAGTGCGTGCGTGTGTGTGTGTGTGTGTGTGTAAAAGGAGAGGATAGGCAAGGAAGAGGAAGGATAGATCGCGCACGGTCCTTGGCCCGTTTGTAAGGGTACTTCTCCGGTATTCGCCTGGTGTTGATCGGCGAAACCACGGAAAACTACCAATCAGAGCAGCTGGCCGCTAGAATTCTCCTCCAGACAGCGACTGAATTCGACCTAGCTGGAAATACTACCGCCGTCAGGACTAGAAACCTAGGACCTCCCGGCCAGAGACGCTGCACTGACATCAATTTATGCACTGAGCTACCACCCCCGGTATGCATTTCGACAGCAGTTAAGGGGAGCCGGAATGGCCTATCTCGACAATGTTAATGTAAGAAACATTTTCTCAGAAACTATTTAACTTACAGACTTGAAATTTCATGTGAGTATAGACTCATTATTTATAAGTATTTTAACGAAGCCTTTTTTTTAATTATTAGATTTTAAATATAAATTTTTGTCCATTTTAATCGGTTTTGTTCTTAAAAATACTAACATTTATAAGAATGTTGTCCAAAGTATTTAACATTTTATAGATCCGCCCCGTGTAAGTATATAAACTGGATGGCTACATGCTCGATTAAAATGAGCATCCTCTTATTAGTAGTTTTTGAGAAAATGTTCCCTAAAGACGAAAAAAGCGAGACTTACTGGAAATTGATCCTAAAGTTTTGAGTGTATTCCCATTGCATAAGCTGGTAAATCACAAACTCCGATAATTTGACGCTATTTAACCCTCAATTGTTACCAAACACAGTGTGTCCAACACTAGAATGCAAACTTTTAACTTTTTCTCCCAACGAAAGGAAAAAAAACACCCACGACGTTCAAGCAAAACCCACAATTTGTCGAAACAATCACACCCAATTCCATGCTACATAAACTTCAAAAGTAAAAAGAAAATACAAAGAGATGACATATTAAGATGAAACATGGCTTATTTAACACATAAAATTATGAAGTAGTTAATGATTAAAAAAAGTAAAATATTATATTCTCATCATTTCTGCCCAACCTGGCTCTCCTTCAATGAGATGATGGAATACGTGGAATGCTCTGTATAGTCTTTGGTAGTGATTCAAAAAGTTGTTCTCTTAAAGTAGTTAGCTAAAGGTGCCTTAGCAAAATCATGATCAATGTTTGACTGGTTGATTGACTAGTGATTACGGGCGCGTCAACTAAGGTCATTAATCCCGTAAGTGTAGTTCATGATTTTTTCGCAGGAGGTGGCGGTGATCTTCCCCGGTGGATGGCGAGAATGGGCGCTCCTCTACTAGTCGGCTAGCGGGGTTTTACCCCACCAGGTAGGTCCCACCAGCGGGGCATCGCCCCAGCCAAGATAAGCTCTAAGCTCCCCACTGGTCTCTCGACTTGTGTCGTAGAGTAGTTCATGTTAGTAATTTTAAGGAGTGAGGATAGGACAATGAAGGGGAAGGAAAGATCGTATCCGTAGCACATTTGTTGGGGTACTGCTCTGACATTCGCGTGGAGTTGATCGTAGAAACCATAGAAAACGCCTAATCAGAGCGGCCGGTCGCTAGAATTCTCCTCCAATCGGCATCTGACCTAGCTACAGGTATGTAGTCTCGAAAATCCTGTCACCTTCGGGACTCGAACCCTAGGACCTTCCGGTCAGAGGCACTGCAGCGGTATCAGTCCTGAGATAAAATTAGCGATTCTTTTACAAAACTAACATAATCCAACTTCCGTAATACGGACAACCATTTGATTCAAGAACCATTAACCCTCATATTCAGTCGCTGTCTGGAGAGGTTTCTAGCGGCCGGCTGCGCTAATCGATGGTGTTCGGACCGCGCGCGATCTTTCCTTCCTCTTCCTTGTCCTATCCTCTCCCCTTACACACACACTTTCACTAACATGCACTACTCTAGCACATATTCCGGGAGACCGGTCGGGAGCTTCAAGCTTCTCCTGACTGAGGCGGTGTTCCGCTGATGGGAGATATCTGGTTAGGGAAAACCTCGTTAATCGACTGTAGGTCGGCGCCGGATCTCGCCAACCAACGTGGGATGATCTCTGCCACCTCCCGATAAAAAGCATGCATGGCACGTACGGGATTAATGACCTCAATTGTTGGCGCACCTGGAATCACTCACAATGGATCAATGAATCATTAACCCTCACCGCTTTCGCCGTCACCTCCTCAGTAGTGGTCATCGCCTCCGTCGCTGTCCCCGCCCAGCGGCCGCGTGCCGCCCACTTCCGGTGCTTGTCCGCGCGTGCATGGCGCCTGGCGCGCCGCCCCGTGAATTCTCTCGGTGTAACGGTCCTCCGACGCCAAAGATCGCACGCCATCTGGGCGGACACGCGGAACTGCACTGCTCGCAGCGAATACTGAACAGACCCCTATCGTCTTAAATTCCAAAGCATTGTTAGAGAGCATTCTTTCAAGGAGGGGTTTGCTAGTTGGTAACGTTTTCCTGTTCGGACATTTTAGTTCTTATCGGGTGCGAAAAAGGTATAGGATTTTCTGTTTTATATCGTTTCTGAAAAGGTTATGTTTATGGTCGGAGTTAGATAACCCCTTTCTAACAAATTAGGCAGGGTTTTCATAATGACTGCAAATATTTTTTTAAAGTGCATTTTGTGTTGTTTGGTAATGTCAGGAAACTGTAATTATAAGTATAAAATTTTCGTTGTTTTCTTGTAAACGTTTACGTGTAAAATATATGCAATGTAAGTGTTTTCATGCCAAAGACGCGTGCAGCACAGGTGCGACTGATGATCTTCAGCCTTCAGTAGACTGATTATAACTACGTGACGTGGACGATATTTGAACATGGACGAGAGGTGATAAGAGGAAGTTTATTTCAAAATTGGCTGATGGATAATTTCGGTGGTATAACGGTCAGCGTACCGGACTGTTGTATCCGAGTTTGCGGGTTCAAACCTGATCGAAGCCGTGGATTTTTAAGGGCGAAAAAATCCTTCGTACGCCTTCCTTCGGAGGGGAAGTAAAGCCGGCTGTCCCATGTTAGTAGATTTACTGCATGTAAAAGATCCTCAAGCCTAAAAGAAGCCTCTGAGGAAAATTGAGATCCGCCTGTTTCGTCGCTCAAGATAATACCTCCTTTCTCCGCTAGGTGGTGAAAAGAGCGTAGCGAAATTGCGTGGTTAGACGGAAGAGCGGGCCTGATGACCCGAGTCTCGCCACGTAAAATAAGGCATTAACTAACTAACACACAACCGGTGGATTTGCCCACGTTCAGCAACAGTTCACAAAACCGTGATGCTTACCTACTTGCGAACTTGCTGCCAACAAGCCGCATTACCCTACATTACATTACGTTAAGCATTACAATACTTCTAGCGACGTCACCCCAGGAGGTTCCGCGATAAAACCCGTTGAATCGAACTTGTCCTTCGGGATAAGGACCCTTGAAGCAATGTGATGCAGTCGTAAACGTTCAAGAAGTAGGTTGCTTTGAGGTCGTTGAAATGTATGATTAAGTACGTATTATTGTCACCACATCGAAAATAAAAATAATTATAATTAATCCTTTCTCCGTTATTCGCTTAAGAATCAAATAACCGTTGCCCTGCATTACATTATAAAAAGAGATGCAAACATCTTGTTGGACATTTTCTTTAGAATTCCGTGAAAACACTCCTTAAATAAGTTTCGGTTCCGGTTTCTCAATAGAGATCAGTGCTCTACTTCTATCCAGTATTTGGATGCTCTTTTTTTGTTGTTGTTTTTTTTGTATAGAATAGGTCTTTTAATTTAGTATTTAATTTGAACATATTCTGTCTGGTACTTTCAGAAAAATAGTAATAGTTTGCAAATAGAAACTTTCGAGCAGAAGTTCGAAGCAAAATTTCCGGAGTTAGTAATTTACTACTGTCTTGCAGCAAACGAACAACATTTTACTTCCTTTATTTCTATTGTGACTATCAAATACAGCCAAGACTTGTTGCGTGAAAAGACTTCAAAATAGAGTTTGCTCAAGAAATTAAAGCAATTAAGAGATTAAAACGTTCATTTGTATCTGGAGCTTCTTCTCCGAAATGACTGCGTTCAGTCAACTTTACTCAACCGCTCTTCACTTCTTGCTCGCTTCACTTGCGAAACGTTACTCACTCAAGGAATGCACAACGCAGCCTCGCACTAGGTCGCACTGTCAGAGCATTGCGACGTTTCAAACAGAGAAAGAAAACAATGCACGAAAGATGGAAAAAGCGCGCCAAATACTTTTGTTTTAAATCGAACAATTTACATACTATATTAAATACATATGGAAAAAGTCTAATTTTTCCTGTTACTTATTATTATTATTATTATTATTATTATTATTATTATTATTATTATTATTAATATTATTATTATTTTCATTTTTCATATTCTGCCCATTATTATGCAGTCTGTTCACGAACATGAATTCTCAAACTCGACAGTCACACATGAATTCATTCCATTATTCGATTCACATATCTGAGTATTAAGTATTCCTTGTTATAAAATTGCCTTTATCTCTGGATACTCTTCCGTACATTTTACTTCTCGAATATTTGTTAAAAGAATAGAACGAATAAATTCGATATTTGTCAATAATTTAAGTCACGTGTATTTGATTACATTAAAATAGTCCTTCACTAATATAAAATATATACATATGCTCATCGTAACACTTGCGCTAATAAAAAAGTTACAAAAAAGTTACAAAAAAGTCTTAAGTGAAAGTTTCATTTCGTACTCTTGCCTTCTATGTAACATAACATTATCTTTTAATGACGAGTTCTAGATTATGGTAATAAAAGTACCGGGGAGACGTGTGCTGTCCTTGACTTGAATAAGGTGTTCCGGCATCTGCTTAAAATGGACCAAAGTAAACCACGGATGCTACCAATTAGAGTAGCCAATGTATATAATCGTCATTCAAGCCTTGGCCATTTTTCAAGCTGTTTTACTGGTGTCGAAAATTCGCTAGTAAAGGGGCTCAATCCTGAGATTTACCATTCTACTGTACTCCAGATGCAGGATATTTTTTGTAAAGAATAAACTATCTGAACAATATGAAATCGCTTACATAGCGTCCCTATTAGCAGGAGATCGCAGTTTGAATAGTAAAAGTGGTATATTTTAAAGGGCGATTTTGTTTTGTACGTCGTCCAATTCGATTATTTGCAATATGAAACTGAATTCTAAATTAACCATTTGAGAAAAATTCTAATTCCCTTTTTCGTTCTAGAAATACTTCATTTCGGTGAGTGGCAATGTAGCGATACGCCTGTCACTTTCACAGTATCATCTAGAAAGGAATATACCGAAATTTATTGAAGATTTCAAAATTATAAATATCCCTTCGGCTTAGGCAGTAAAAAGTACCGCAAAACAAGATGTTCTTACCGGCCGAGAAGGCTCAGTACAAAAAACTGATGTCACTACAGCGCTACCGACCTTGAGATTCCAAGGGTTCGAGTCTCGATTAATAGGGAATTTTCCACATTAGCTGGACAGGTACACTGAAATCAACCGCTGTCTGATGGAGAATTCTAGCGGCCGGCAGCTCTGATCGGTAGTTTTCCAAGTTTTTGTCTTATCAGGCAGATGCTGGAGCAGTACCGTAACGAACCGGTTACAGACCAAGAGAGATCCTTCCTTCCTCTCCTTTGTCCAATCTTCTTCACTTGCAAACGCACTGACACTTCCATACACTACACTAGCTCACATGTCGTGAGACCAGTCGAAAGCTTTGAACTTGACACGGGGGGGGGGGTGCTTCACCAGAGGAGATACCTGCGAGCGGAAATCCTTAAATTTCGACATGTAGATTGACGCCGGCTCACGTTCCAGCGGATGAGGAACACCGCCCTCTCTCGAAAACAACGGCTACACTCACTAATGACCATAGTATTTGACGCGCCCAAACACCGGAAATACTCGCAACAAGAGGAATACAGCCTCCTCCTGCATACAAGCACTACACTCACTAATGCCCGTATTATTTGACACGCCTAGAACCGGAAATACTCGCAACATATTTTGTCCCCTCTCTCTGAACCCGGGCCATAGTGCGACGTAGCTTTATTTCCAGAAGCACGTCATTATGCCCTCGCATTAAAAACAACGAGATACTTTCCCGGCCGCGGAATTGCGCCTGAAGGAGGTTTCCTGGGCGGGGCATTCGTCATGAGAAGCGACAGCGAGGGCGAAGAAAGACCGACTCCGCGAACCGAGCGACGGGGCGGGGGGGGCGGAGGGGGGGGAGAAAGGGTGGGCGAAAGCGAGAGCGCGCCCAGAGAGACATCGGTAATGAAGTTGAGGTCCAACAAAGGTCCCAATCAATCAACGACGGAAGGCAGTGTTCAAACTGGGTACTCCTTGTTCCATCAAGACAAGCGGCGCCGGCCTGGAGGTCTCGCAGAAAAACAGCCCGCGAGAGAGAGAGTTGGTGGCGGAGGGTGAGGTGGGGTGGGAATGCTGGGGCGAAACTCGGGCAGCGGTCGGGTGGAAACCGGGGAAGAGGGCGGGGATGGGAGAGCCGAGTGAAGGCGCCCAGGCCGGATGGATTTCGCGTAGATGCGAAAGAGAAACTGAGATCGCGGAATAGACCGGGTCGGGGATGGGAGTGGGCGGAGATGTGCGCAGGCGCAATGCCAAGGAGGGGGTAAAGATGTGGGTAGATATTAGAGTGAAGGACGATGGGATTGAGTGGTAATGGGAGTGAGCGCGGATGGGAACAACCTGGAACGGGAGTGAGCGCTAATGTATCTGAAGGGGGATGGGAGTGACGGGGATGGGAGTGACGGGGATGGGAGTGACGGGGATGGGAGTGACGGGGATGGGAGTGACGGGGATGGGAGTGACGGGGATGGAAGTGACGGGGATGGAAGTGACGTGGATGGAAGTGGCGGGGATGGAAGTGACGAGGATGGAAGTGACGGGGATGGGAGTGACGGGGATGGAAGTGACGTGGATGGAAGTGACGGGGATGGGAGTGACGTGGATGGAAGTGACGGGGATGGAATTGACGAGGATGGAAGTGACGGGGATGGAAGTGACGGGGATGGAAGTGACGGGGATGGAAGTGACGGGGATGGAAGTGACGGGGATGGAAGTGACGGGGTTGGGAGTCAGAGCTGATGGGAGTCAGAGCTGATGGGAGTGAGGGGTGATGGGAGTGAGGGGTGATGGGAGTGAGACGTGATGGGAGTGAGGGGTGATGGGAGTGAGGGGTGATGGGAGTGAGGGGTGATGGGAGTGAGGGGTGATGGGAGTGACGGGGATGGAAGTGACGGGGATGGAAGTGACGGGGATGGAAGTGACGGGGATGGAAGTGACGAGGATGGAAGTGACGGGGTTGGGAGTGATAGGGATGGGAGTCAGAGCTGATGGGAGTGAGGGGTGATGGAAGTGAGGGGTGATGGAAGTGAGAGGTGATGGAAGTGAGGGGGTGGATGTGAGCGGGAATGAGTGTGAGCAGGAATGGGTGTAAGCGGGAATGGATGAGAGCGAGGATTGGAGCGAGCTTGTATGGAAGTTAGTAGAGAATGCAGTGAGCGGTGGTGACAATGATCGGGATGGCGGTGATCGCGGGTGGCAGTGAGCGGGCATGACAGTAAACGAGGAAGGGCGTGAGTGGGGATGGAAGTTAGTGGGGCGTTGTGTTGCGAACATAGGAGTGTGAGGGGACAAGAGTCGGCGAGAGTGATTGAGTGGTCAGAGCAACAACAGCCGCACGTAGGCGATCGGAGCCCTTGGGGGATGCTATAGTGACAGAGGACCGGGGCGGCCGGGTATGGGCGCTAGGAAAGAGATTGCGCGGTGTGGAGAGGGATGAACAAGGAACGTGGGGTGGGGAAAAGGAGTGAACAGGGTAAGCGGGGAGAAAGGGCGTGAAGGCCGAAGCGGGTGTTCGCCTGAAGAGGTGGGAAGTGGCGAGGAGGCAGACTAGAGCAGTGTGGGAAGGCCGGGAGGGACGAGAGCGGTGGGCAAGGCTAGCAGCCGGCTATGCCCAAAGCGGCGCGGGAGGCCTGACGGTGGGGGGGGGGGTGAGTGCTGGAGCGAGACGCGGACTTCGGGCGCGGGCAGGGGAGCGGGAGGGGGCGCGGGTGCCGAAACTTGAGATGAAGTAGTTAGCTACTCGGGAATAATTAGCGGCTGCCCTGGAGAGGGGGACAGGCGGTGCGGCGCGGGTGGTCGGAGCGGGGGCGGGGCTGGGGCGAGGGCGAGGGCGAGGGCGGGGGTGGACGCGAAGGATGGCCTCACCCGATGGGCGAAGAAGGCAGCTGGTAGGGGATGGAGTGGCCTAGTATGTGCTGCGTCAGCCTGGGGGTGATTTGAGCAACAGTGGATGATGCACTGGACCTTTAGGAGAACATGTTGGATGATTTTGTAAATCCACAATTAAAAATTTTAAATTATGAACAATTTTATCTCTATCGTATTTTTCCACTAATTTTTGTGTGATTTTCAGAATCGCAAGACATCTAGTATTTGAACTGTAAAGTCGATTTAATCCCTTTTAGACGTACATTTTAAAATAAATGTTTAATTTATATTTATGTTTTTTTAAGTGACAGAAGTAAAGTCGAGGTCTCACTTCTTCCCAGAATATGTAATTAATTACAGTGTTTACGATACAAAATATAATTTTTAATTTGAATATTAATATAACTAACGACTTAGAATTTTGTCAACAAAAATAAATAAAATTAATATAACGATCGAAAAAATAGGTACCTAAATGAAAATTTTGAATTCTAACTTCTTATTGAAAATAAATCAATCAGAATAATGAGTTGTTCTTAAAATGTTTATACTTGCTGTGGGTTATGTACTTCCAGCATTTCATGTTTGGCCTTTCATATTCGTGGCCCTGACTTCTGTATTTCAACTACAATCCTTTCTGTGTGGTCCGGTGTGTTTTGTGGGTTTTTGAATATAAATAAATAGAAATGTTATAGTATAATTCCGGTTTGCATTAAATCCTCGGACATTTATAAAATTGCAAAGATCTTTATATTTAAAACACTAAGAGTTTTGTTATAGAAAGACGTTTAAGCGTTCCACTCAACTAAATTTCGTGATTGTTACTTTAAATGAAAGGTAGTGTGTCCCAGATGTTTTATCGCTTGCTGTTATTAACTACTTTTTTAACATTCAGTTTTAATATCATCACAAAATTAATAGAATGAATGCCGTCATTTGTTCACTACGTCATATTGTGATCTATAATCAATCTGTTAAAAGAATTCGACGTTTCCTCTTCGTGAGAATAAGGTTCTTAGAGAAGATAATATATTTAGTTTTCTAAAGTTCAAAGAGTGTTTATAAATACAAAGATAATTTTTGAAGTTTTGTTGAGGTGTACATAAACACAATGTCCAACATTGTCTAACACATGTTGACTGACAACATTGGTCGGAAAAAAAATATTATAACGATAAGTGGTGCATTAAATTTTATAGTAAGCTGGACGGTAGCATTTCTTTTCGCATTTTCCTACAACATACATGAACAAATTCTGTTAATTATAAATCATTTCTGTTACATTTTCAGAAACTTTTCTCGAACTTTAATTTGTCTTTGTGAATTAATACTGAACGGCATAAAACAATGTTCTGGGGATTTTATATTTTCTGTATGATGAACTTTTCTAACTACAGCCACAATTCATATCTAATTTTTGGAGTACATCTTTGCTGCTCGAAACTTTAAGATATATCACAAATTTCTAAGCTATTTTTCAACCATACTAATTCTTGTGGCTGGGATGTTTCTGAATAACCATCATTCTTTAAATGATGTTATTCACTATTTTATAAATCTGAGTGATTAATAAGTAATAACACTAAGAGCAGTAAAAATTTCGGAAAAGTATACGGCGCATTCACACATCAGTTTTTCTTTTATTATAATGTGTTGATGCTAGTGTAGTGGTTGTCCCTACCAATTTCTCCCTAATTTTTTGATAGTTTGAGAAAGAATACCTTAGAGAAGTATTTTGAAAATACAAGAATTTAAAATTATCTTTGAATAACACAAAAGCACAAAAAAAAAAAACAAATATTTTCCTTACTTTATCTGAAAACGACTTATAAACATGAAAACATAATAAATATGTGCATCAGAATAAAGATTTTGTATATGTGACGACTTTTTACAATATTATTACTAATTACTATTTAATAAAATATGAAAAGAGTCCGCAATGTTTCCAATACAAATTCTCTCGTATTATTTAATATTAATTGAATACTACAATCTTCAAATTGATTGACGATGCATGAGACCTAGGAGAGTGAGTGTGCGTGATAATAGCGTAATATGAGGGATGGACAGAACCGCAAATGTCGATACGTGAATAGATGTAAGGGAGTGTGATGTACGGACTTCCTCACATCACACTGCTTTTATAGTGTTAAAGACAAGCAAGTCTAATTGAGTATACATCATCCTACACATCAGAAGCACAAGTGAATGCTTTCGAAACAGGACTGAGGACGCCAGAAACAAAAGGGCAAGCGAAGTTTCCGAACAGAATTACAAGGCTCTCGATGCAGTAATACAGTGAGATAACTAGTGTGCAATCTTCGGCGATTAGAAAGCAGAGGTCTACCCTAGGTTTCTACGACCTTCGAAGAGAGGGAGAAATGTAAAATTGAGATCCGGTGGAAGGGTAGGAGTGTATGTGGCACAAGAGTGGATGCAGAAAGCAAAATGTCAGGAAGCAATAATGGTGGTAACGAAGCAGTACCAGGGCAAAGTTAGCACCGGCACTAATGGAGAAGATGCTGCAAGGCGAGGGGTGGCTCCAGACTTGTAAGACAGCATCCGAAAAGTGGTAAGACAAGTGGAGGAGAGGAGGGGGATGGCGAGCCGTGTAATATGGTATTGACGGAATGGGTGGAAATTCGAGACGCGAAGTCGAGAGGGCAGCAGAAGTGCTTTCCTGCTCCGACTGGCCTTCCAGCTGCGCCACTCGGACACCGTCGCTCCCCACCCCCACACCACCCCCGGCCGACCCTGCCGCCACCGCCGCCGTCGTCGCCGTCGTCGCCGTCGTCGCCTCCGCCATGGACCCCGCCCCCAGCCACCGCCCCCTACACCCCCGCCACCACCCTCGCCGTCATCGCCGCCCTCTCGCCGCCCTCTTGCCGCCCTCTCGCCGCCCTCTCGCCGCCCTCGCCGCCCTCGCCACCCTCGCCGCCCTCGCCGCCCTCGCCGCCCCTTCGCCGCCCCTTCGCCGCCATCTCGCCGCCATCTCGCCGCTCTCGCCGCCCTCTCGCCGCCCTCTCGCCGCCCTCTCGCCGCCCTCCGCCGCCCTTCCGCCCTCTCGCCGCCCCTCTCGCCGCCCTCTCCGCCGCCCTCTCGCCGCCCTCTTGCCGCCCTCGCCGCCCTCTCGCCGCCCTCTCGCCGCCCTCTCGCCGCTCTCTCGCCGCCCCCTCGCCGCCCCCTCGCCGCCCCTTCGCCGCCCTCTCGCCGCCCTCTCGCCGCCCTCTCGCCGCCCTCGCCGCCCCCTCTACCACCCACCACCCTCTCATCCACTCCAGGACCAATTTTGACCGTGGCTTTCCGCCGCTTCTCACTCACAACCTCTGCTTTCCCACCACAGCTGATGCTTCTGGTGTCTGCTTTTCAGGGTGCGTTTGGCCCGAGGGGATCAGTGTTTGGCGTGAATGACCGACGAATTCAGCAGGAAGGAAGTATTCACATTGCAGTCAATTTTAACAGACACTCGTTACTTCTTCAGTCTCATCACGGGCTTGATATATATATCGAATATTGAAAGAATATGGGAAATATTAACTGCTGTTTTCAATTTCCCAAAATGAGGATTTTTGATTGATTGATTTTTTCGTGTTTCCGGGCACGTCAACTGCTTTGGTCATTAGTCCCGTAAGTGTAGGGTATGTTTTGTCTCGGGAAATGGCGGGGATCTTCCCCCGCTGGATGGCGAGACCCGGCGCTGACGTACCGTCGACTAGTGGAGTTTCCCCCAAACCAGGACTCTCCCACCTGCGGGTTACCGCCCCAGCCGGGACAAGCTCTAAGCTCCCGACCGGTCTCCCGGAATATGTGGTAGTGTAGTGTGTGTTAGTGTGTGTGTGTGTGTGTGTGTGTGTGTGTGTGTAAGGCGAGAGGATAGGACAAGGAAGAGGAAGGAAAGATCGCGCGCGGTCCGTGGCCCGTTTGTTAGGGTACTGCTCCCACATTCGCCTGGTGTTGATCGGAGAAACCACGGAAAACTACCGATCAGAGCAGCCGGCCGCTATAATTCTCCTCCAGACAGCGACTGAGTTCGACCTAGCTGGAAATGTAGTGTCGAAAATCCTGCTGCCGTGGGGAGTGGGAACCTAAGACCTCCCGGTCAGAGGCGCTGCAGTGACATCAGTTGATGCACTGAGCCTCCGCTCCCGGTCTCAACATGAGGACATTCATGCAGATTGGTATTAACGTATTCCGCCATCGTCTTTTTGGCCTACCTCAACCACCACCCATCTCTCTGTCCCCTTCCACCCCACACCACCTCCGTTCCCCCATCCACCCCCTCGGGGAGCTTGGGCGCCCGCGACGGAGGACCGTCGGCATTTGTCACCTCGAGAGCCTGGTAAACACAGCGCCGGTGGCGGCGGCGGCGGTGGCGCGGGGGTGGCCACTGTTGGGATTGGGCATTCTTCCGCGCAGACGCCTTTTTGGCGTTCGAGAGCCCTCTAGTGGCGGAGGAGCAGGTGCGGGCGCGCGGGTGCACATCTGCCTGCTCCGCGCTTGCGTCACCCTGTGGAAGGTTCATCTCCTGCACCGCGAAAGGATAATTGTTTAATACTCGATCCTCGAATATGCCATGATACCGAGGAATAAATATTCTTATGTCCATTTACGTAGAACATTAACTCGAATTCTCTGATTTCTAAAATTGCGATTACTGAAATCCTGTAATAACACTGACTGTGACAACACGAATTTTCGAATAGTGAGAATTAGATAACTCGAATTCCCTGATATCGTGAACATCGATGGCTTGCATTCCATGGTACGTGTATATTGAAAATCGAAGATCAATAATTCGCTCACTTGCAGAGTTTAACTCACAGCCTTCATTGTCGATGTCTCTTCAGGGATTCTCACCCGGAGGTCCTAGGTTCGAGTCCTGTCGGTGACTGATTTTCGACACTAGCTGAAAAGCTAGGTCGAATTTACCCGTTGTCTGGAAGTGAATTCCAGCGGCCAGCTTCTCCGATCGATAGTTTTACCTGTTTTTTACTTATTAAAGGTCACTTTGCAACTTCTTAAGTCATATAGCAACCACTGTAAGTAACATTGGGGGATAACCTAGAGGTACTCGTTTACGGTCATAAACATACATCCATGCCCCCGGGATGGGATTCGAACCCGCGACCCTTCAGGCACAAGACAGCTACGGTTCTTTGGCCTTAGCGTCCTCGGCTATCCTGGTCAGTTTTTTCGTGGTGTTTTTGTGGTTTGTCATATCAATTCCAGGGGAATGCCAGAGCAGTACCCTAACAACTGGACCACGGAACGCGCATGACCGGAGATCAGTCGGGAGCCAAGAACTTGCTCCGGCTTGGGCGATTCTCTATTGCGGGGAGATACCGAAAGGAGAATATCTTTCGCAAGCCAACATGTGATTCGGCGCAGGATCTCACAGCTGGGAAGGAATCATCACCGCCTCCGAGGATAAAACTTCGACTATACACATGGAGTTTATTATTTATTAGCAGTTCTCGTGCTTGTTAACATCTATCTGTCAATCGAAATCGATCATTTCTTCAGGGCAAATATTCCTAATACCTTCAATTTTTATTCTTTGTACCTTCATTTCTTGATATGTACTATAATATTAATTCAGTCCCAGTAATATAAGTCTGATGCGTGCAGATCTTATATGTTAAATGTGCTTAGCTAAGGACATTTAACACATTTTCTAAATTGAAATTAAAGTATCAGAAATCGAATATTTTTTCTTCTTTTCGATTCACACTTGAGTGACTTAGTTCTCTATCAATACAATGAAATGCATGTTTTATCGACAACACAAACAATGACTATTTTCTGGGCGTACACAAAATTTAACTCAAAACTTTCGCTACAACACTCCAGAAGGTTCATATTTTTCTACAATTTACAGTCGAAGTTTAATGACAATGAAGTAATTGCAAGAAAACCGTTGAACTATCTTAGCCAACAAGTACTACTTTTTTGTATCTCTCTTTTTAGAGGTTTCATGCGTTTCACGATTTAAGCCCTTAGTGGTGCTTTTATTGTTAAAAAACATTTAAAGTTTTTCTTTATTTTTTCCTTGAATATTCAATGAAGATAAAAAATAACGGCAAAAGCAACTGCTGAACTAGAGACGTGTAAGAATTCTTATTAATTTTGTAGTGAATAGATAAGGGGGCTTTTTCGCTGGAAATGATTCATTTCTTCAGTGATCATATGTTGTATATTATATATTTAAGTGTTGGATGTCTCGCGTTTCATCTTTTTCTAATCAAAATCGAAAACTCAAAGAATTTCAAAGACTTTATTATCTCGCGGGTGCCTGCGCCCTCTGGGCAGTTGAATAAAATGCTGCCACGCGGAAAGTTATTAAGCTCTCGGGGTGCTCATTTTATTTACTGAATATGTTGACTGTTTTATGAATGCAGTTTTTACCGAGCAAAAGTTCTCGTGACCACCACTTCTCAGAATGTACTTACTATAGAAAAGCGAAACAGTTGAATTTTTAACGAGACCACTAAATGAAAACTGCTAAGATTAAATAACTGCCGTTCATAAATTAGAACTAAAATTCGTGTGTCCTCAGGTCACGCTCTCGACTGCTTCGAGTGTTGCGTTTACTTGCCACAATTTGTGACGGCTCAAAAATAATAGTAATTTTCTACGAAGCAATTCATGAAAACGGAACACAAAAACGGTGAACTTAAAACAACACATGAAAACGCTGTTTTCCTGCTGTGTGTAATTGGCATAAAAAATCAATTTCGTCTCTATCTGATGATCAAATGATGCTTTTCACTCTGAACGAAAACATCGAGCGAACACAGACTTCAATATTCTATACACCTTCTGCTCTATAATCAAAACTCGTAAACTACTGTTAAAGTCCGTTTTCCTCTGGCCGGGAAACAAATTCACTGTGGAAGTTGCAACGAGATAAATAAACATGAAGCAAAAAGAAAAAAAAAGAACGAAATCCACGAAATAAGAGAGAGAAGCGAAAAGAATTTACGGTACCGACCGAAACGAAAAAGAAACAGGAAATCATTAGGGAATAATTTATTGAATGCGTGCCGCGTGAAACGCGAAGAAACAGCGAAAATCCTCATAACGACCGACGAGGGAGTCGAATCCAGAACACAGCGTAACCAAGACAGGAACCCCATGACGAATCCGCCACTGCGCGGTGTTAAGCGGAGTTTTTGCTGACGCGGTGCTTTAACGACACTTCTTTCCCAGATTCGAGCAACGGCGGGCGGATGGTACAGATCGACAATTTGCGTGTCATACCATAGCCGTGACTACATAGGCCACTCTGCAAGGTGAGACTCTATGAATTGAAGTCACGGCGTCGCGCAGTGGAGAGATTTCTTTGAGTAGACGGACGAAAATGAAATGTCCGGATCCAATTGGTGCAGATGTCTCTGGCGGGCTAACGGTTCTAGAGGTTTGAGTCAGATTCCGCCAGTGGTGTATCTGGAATTGATGACCATTTGGATCTATAAATATGGATGATTTAAAAAATTTAATAAATGTTTTTATTAAAAATTAAAATATGTTTATAGTGTGTGTTAATTTGAGGCGCTTCCAGGAAATAAGTTTCTCTAGGTCGTCAACAAAATAAAACACAATTTCATGGAAATACTTTATTGTTGCACGTATAGCAAATACTGGATTGATTTCTTTGTCAACACAATCACCATCAGAATGAAAACATTTTCTTCCCGTGACCTAGAAGTCTGCCGCTTGGTGATTATACAAGAATCGGGTCACCACAGTTCTTCAGCAGGTCCGCTGGGAGAGTTTGGACCCTCCAAACACGAGTACGAATCTCGGCTCCAGCAATTCACAGTCTACTCGGATATAATTAAGTGAACTCGGATATAGTGAACTCTTGGTTATAGGAACTTAAGTCAGAAGTTCCGTTTCACCTCATTAGAAATAAGTACCTGTTTTCACGCAAAGGGATAAGGTCTATATTGTTAAAAACTATTGAAACATTCCCCCAAAACGATCGTATGTGTACGTGCAGCAACAATTTGTTTCAGTGTTGCTCTAGATCTCGTCCTCATTACCCAAAGTATACGTTTTCCTGGATGTCGAAAAGAACCTCCCTCTGACGAACTTGTCTGCCACGTGAGTATCAAGCAGCCGATAATTGGGGACTCTGCTAACTTCAACCAACGCCCTATTTCTCATCCTTCGACGAAGAACCGCTGACACTATGTTCTGCGGAGCAAGGGTGTATTTTCCCCCACAAGCATCGGTCTTCCCTCAAGTCAATGAATTCTTCAAACCGCCACTGGCCAAAGCGATCCCAAGTAACGCACAATGTTTCATCCTTGGACGCCTTGCATGTTCTGCGGAGCAAGAGTGTATCTTTCCCTACAAGCATCGGTCTTCCCTCAAGTCAATGACTTCTTCAAACCGCCACTGGCCAAAGCGATCCCAAGTAACGCACAATGTTTCATCCTTGGACGCCTTGCATGTTCTGCGGAGCAAGAGTGTATCTTTCCCTACAAGCATCGGTCTTCCCTCAAGTCAATGACTTCTTCAAACCGCCACTGGCCAAAGCGATCCCAAGTAACGCACAATGTTTCATCCTTGGACGCCTTGCATGTTCTGCGGAGCAAGAGTGTATCTTTCCCTACAAGCATCGGTCTTCCCTCAAGTCAATGACTTCTTCAAACCGCCACTGGCCAAAGCGATCCCAAGTAACGCACATCTTTTATCCTTGGACGCAGCAACGCTCGCACTGTGCTGCACGAGGAGTCGCGGGGCCGGAGTCCCGAAGTCTTTTTGCTCTCTCGCCCACCGTCCCGAAGGCGGGCTGGGAAGGCCGGCTTGTGGTCTGGCGCTGCCCGCGGCATTGGCCATGGCTAATGGAGCGTTGACGCTGCCAGCGAGCTGCCTGTTCGGCGGCCGGCCCGCGCCCCGCCGCGCACCGCCACGCCCCGCCGCGCCGCGCCGCGCCGCCACCGCCGTCGTTCTGATTCACGCATTGGTTCGTGATGCAGAAGCGTTTTTCCGGCGATTACCCTGCAACAAGGTCGCGGCTTCATTGGGTGGTGGTGGTGGTGCAGGTGTTGGGGCAGGCGGTGCCGATGGAAGAGTTGGTTTGGCGGGGAAGTTGCTGTGATGGCTGAATTGGCGACGGAATTGGAGGCTCAGGAGGGCAATAATGTGAGTGACGCAGACAGTTGGCTTGTAACGACTATCTGCGGCATTGGATGTAGTGATTTTTTAACATAAGAAGTCGTTAAAAACTGTGTGACGTCTTTTGAGGAAGAAGTGCTAGTAGCTGTGACGATGGAGAACTGGGAACTTTTGTGCGGCTGTAGAAGAGGCGCCGATGACAGAAGTGGAACCAAAAGTGTCGGCGGTGATCGTGTCAGGGACGGCAGAAAATATGGGAATGCTATGGTCGGAATGATATAAGTGGCTAAAGTAACGTCAGTAGCTGTGACCGGAGATGATGGAGATAACTTTGCTGTTATCGGTAATGTCAATAATAATAATGACAGTAACGAGAGTGGCAATGATGATGGAACAGTTGTCGGGACGCTTGAGAACAGTGTACCACAGTAACAAAAAAGAAATAAGAGATGATGGCGGGTGCCACAACCGTAGTGGGGCGGTCGTGGTGATGAAGATGGTGACGATAGTGACGGTGACGATAAAGGTGGAGGACTTGGTGGGGGCGGAGGCGGTGACGGTGTTGACGAAGGTTGTTGGCGGAGAGAACGGAAACGGTGGTGAATATGCCGAAGGTGGTGTTGGTGACGATAGAAGTAGAGGACTTGGTGGGAGCGTAGGCGGTGACGACAATGGTTTCGGTGATGATAGCGGTGGAGGAGTTCGTGAGGGCGGAGGCGCTGACGGTGCTAGCGGAGGAGGCGGTCGCGGCGGTGACGATGACGACGATGGTGTCTGTGGCGATAGCGGGGGAGGCGGTGACGGTGTTGAGACGGTGGGTGTGGTAGGGTTAATGGGAGCACGGCCACAATGTGGCCACAGCAGCGGTAGCAGTGGTGGTTGGCGGAGGGGGCGGAAGTGGTGGCGGTAGAGGCGGCGGCGGGGTAGCTCCGTTCGCAGTTTCCCACCTGAGTGGCTTCGACCACCGCAAGCCACGTGGCCCGACGGAGCCCCGATCAAGCGATATTGATTTCTGGAAATTCCTGACAGGCACTCAAATGACGTGATAACACTTGCGGTGGCTGTTTTAGTGGTCTGAATGTTTTCCATGAGGAACTCCTGGCGTTATATAAGGAACCGCTATTGGTAAGTTTTACTTGTAGATAAAGAGGAAGTGTCGAAGTTTGTAAGTTGCCATACACAAACGTTTGATGTTGTTATGCAAGATTACTAAGCTTATTGCAAAGTGGAGCTTGCATTTATTGTATCCCTAAATAAATTATTAAAGTTGTGGTTATGAAATCATTGATTTTGTTTCTTATGCAAGCAATTTCGTTCAACAACTTCATCTAATTCATATCCTAATTTTATTAGTTTCAAAACAAATTTACTATTTTAGTAAAAGTTTTCATAATTATTACGTAAATTTTAACTGCATTCTTGGAATAATATTTTATTTTTAAATAATTAATTTTACCTTTAGTTTAGTAATTCATTTTTGAAGAATATTTTTTAAGAATTTGTCAAGTTTGAATAACATATTGCACGATGAACGGTATGGATGTTATAGTTACATTATAGTCAATTTATTTATTATGCATTTTCAAGTTAAATAAAATATTTGAATGACAATAATAAAAATAATAATTAATAATAATAATAATAATAATAATAATAATAATAATAATAATAATAATAATAATAATAATAATAAATGTAGAAGATGTCACCTGTCCAGTGAGACAATTCAGCATATTACATCCGGCTGCAAAATAATTACCCACACAGACTACAAACACAGACATGACCAGGTAGCCAAAATTCTTCACCAAAGGATTGCATTAAACTGGAAGCTTCTGGAAATCAAGCAGCCATATTACAAGTACACACCAACAACAATAATGGAAAATTCTGCTTGCAGTTATACTGGGATAGAACCATAATTACAGACAAAACAATAGCACACAATCGGCCAGACATCACATTAATTGATAAAACTAATAAAATCACCTACTTAATAGATATCGCAATCCCAAATACACACAACCTTCAGTCCTCCCATATGGAAAAGATTTCCAAGTATACTGAACTAGCAATAGAAATAAAACAGCTATGGAAAATGGAGAAAGTTTACACGGTACCCATCATTGTATCCACAAATGGAGTCATCCCAAAAACCTTGTATAATAGCCTACAACAGTTAAACCTGACAAAATCATTGTATATAGAATTACAAAAAGCTACAATCCTCAACACATGCAAAATAGTTAGGAAGTTTCTGGATAGCAGTGTGACTCACGCCTAATACATATATCCTACTCCAAAATCAAAATCGGAAAGGGCCTTCACTTGGCAAAAGCCCGTAAGGTCACTTCAACCCTGGGACAACATTCAGAGACATAATTGTATAATAATAATAATAATAATAATAATAATAATAATAATAATAATAATAATAATAATAATAATAATAATAATAATAATAATAATATCGCACTGTTGGTGGGATTCTCCGCACTCATTAACCCCTGACCCACCCACAAGCATCCCAGTGCGCACACATTCCGCAGTGCGGCAGCACACGTTCTAGGAAGCCCTTAGCATAGGTCGCAGCGGAAGACTCAAGGTGCCGCCCATTGTTCCAGGTGCCGCCACCGCCGCCGAGAAGTTGCTACACAATGCACGCATGCCGGCGTACTTACGCCGGCTTACCCGTCCGCCCGACTTAATACTAGCTCGCGCTTTGTTCCATACCTAATACGCCTACGGATGCAGCCCACCATGGGTTATATAATTGCTTTCTCGAACGCACAAGAAGCATCGAATATTATTGTTATGCCAACGGAAAACGTTTAAACAATAGGGGAATCGCTGGATTTTTACTCGGTTTTTCTTTCGAGAGTAAAGAACTTGCTGCGGTAACTGTTCGAGCTCCTTTTACTTGAAAATGTATGCAAATGGAGGCGCGGGTGAAAAAATGGAAGTTGTTGAGACGATGTTACCGCTTGCCGCTGTGATTAAGATACAGTAAACGGTTGGAGGTTCGTCGTTTATCCAACTACACAATGTTTCTATTGGTGAGGTGAGTGTTCTGAGCGTAAGCTCTGAGCATATCCTTCAGAGATATGTTGAAGTACTTGAAGTGCTGTTAATCTTTGCTAACATCATTTACTGAACAGTGATATACTTATAATTAATGGTACATTTAATAAATCAGTTTTCATTGGTTCAAGATTTTTTAAGACAGTCAAATATAAAACAGTGCATAAAATATAGTTACTTTATTTGACTTTTCCAATTTCATATTACTACGTTACAGGTTTACAGGTGTCGCCTAACCTCATTATCAGGTCAACTGTTAGGAATATAGTAATAATACAATTTATATAAAACAACAAATAATTAATATAATATTAACAGTACAACAATCTTATATCTAAAAGCACATGAACTAAATTCTTAGTCTATAATATTACTGGATAACACGAAATCAACGCAAATTACCCAAGAGCGGTATTATTGACTCAGTACCCCTCTTGTCGAATGACAAGAGTTAAAATGACTCTCTTTGCTTTCCCTTCATTTACATACAATTTTAAGTTAACTGTAAAGCAATTATAAGTCAAATAGTATAAGTTCACCATGAGGTCTCTGTCATTTGTTAAAAGGTATTATGAGAACATATCCTAAGGCTGGAGGCCTGAGACCGACTGATAATGTGAGGAGAGAGTGGCAGGGAATGAGGAGGAGAGAAGGGAACCAGTGGGAAAGTGGAAGGGAAGAAAAAATATAATACTTTAATATATTGTTGCTGGATGGAATATAAAGGTAAATATTCTTACGCATTCGTCAAATAATTACTCCAAGTCGTGCTATTCATAATTTGGTTAAGTTTAGTGTTAAAGGGTTTTCTGGCACGTTAAGAAAACCGCTTAGTATATTTAAGCACTTTCTTATACTTGATTGTCTTAAAAAGCAGGACCTGATAAAAGCCGAATAATAGATGATATTCTCTATCTGTGATGATACACCTAAATTTCAAAGGGCAGCCGTGGCGCCACGACCAGAACGATCATCTTCCTGTACTGAAAAGAGAGTCAATTCCCAGTCGATCCATTTGAAGTATGTAGTAGACAAAAAAAGATCGCGGCTCATTTTCTCCTAGTGTTCTGGTTATCCATGTCTCTTATTAATCATTATTCCATTTCATTAAGGCAATCCTATTTGGGACCTGTAAACACACGAATTTTAGAGGCATTGTGCTTGTAATATGTCATTTACGCTATGCATAGAATTAGAATAGAATACACACTTAAAATTAAGCAAAATGAAAAATTATATATTGTGTACGTACTTAGGTGTAAAATACATTCATACCTACAAATAGTAACATTTACAATTGATTTTTTAATATTTTACTCAAAACTTTTACTTAAATTTAGTAAATACTAAATTTAACGAACAAGTCATAAAATTAACTATTTCCCTCATTCATAGTTTATATTACAAAATATAATTTTAAAGTAATCGTGCTACAGCCGCACACACTTGATCGAATTTTTTGTAACTTATTCAAAAATTTCCGAAATTTGAGTGTTCAACGAAAATTTTATCATCTTACTCTATTCTACTTTGCTCTGTCTTATAAGAACTCACTTCATGGAGAAAAATGAACTATCTTCAATATTGCGCAGAGGCGATTAGGCTCAGCAAAGCAATTAACATAGTATACTGTGTATAATCCTTTGTATGCATTATACAGTCTTCTTAAGATTACTCAAATTAAATTATTAAAAATATTTTGTATGTTGAAAAAGAACGAAAACATTTCGAAAAATTCTATTTTTTGAAAATTCAGTGTTCAACAAAAATTTGTCCCGAGTCATATTTAAGCTGTCTACAAGAAAAGATTGTAAATACAAATTCTGGAGCCTTTTCTGAAAAACAAATTGTTACTAAGGCTTCAAGCAAAGTATCCTCCAAAATCAAATCATCCCTTTCAGTTTCTCAGGGCTTTGAATACAGCCACATCGATCGGCGAATATGGAATTTGGAGAAATTTCTCTGAACGATTTAGGCGTTAGTATTGATCATAGACGGACAGATGCATACCTAGACGTTTTGTCGTTTTGCTGAATTGTCACGAAAATCGTTTTCATCTGCTGCCGCAGTACAAAACTTTCACTTTACTTCGTAAGTACGTAGTAGCTGAAAAAGTAAAAATGTTAACTAACAGTCATGAAAATACACGTTTCCAGAATTCAGTGTAGAGTGAACAAGATAAAAAAATGGAAAGAGAAATAATAATTTTTAAGAAGAAAGAAAACGTTATTCCCAATTGAGAAAAGAAATATATTTCTGGATTACACTGTGTTGAGACAACACCAGCGCGTATATCAGTAATGAATTGCGAACTTGTTTTCCAGATGAAAGAAAGAAACTTTTTCATACAATCATAAATAAATAAAATTAAAGCACTAAACAAAGCGTGTCTTACCTTCTAGAATTTTCGTTCACCGTCCACTTGTTTGTGCGGCCAACGCTTGGGAAACTTTCTCATAGTTGGCGAAAATAAAAACCTTGTACTAACTTGATTAAATAAAAGCAACTTAATTTTGCGGTAGTCCGCCGTAATACCAAACTTCGCGTGTACGAACACGCCAGCAAATTATATTCCGCTGTTATGAAGAGCTAACTGCCTGCTACAGCAAAACAAAAAAACCGAGACGGCGACCGAGGAGGGAGGGAAATCGTGTTTGCGCGTGGTTACAAGCGCGGTTATGCGGGGCCTCATAATTCGGAGCTTTCGTCCTGCCTTCGAGACCCTAAACCGAAGGAGAACGTGTTCGCGCAGGGACATACGATGAAAAAGGAATTTAGCTGCGTGCACGTAGGACGTGTTCGCGTATCCGAGGTAGGACGCGCGGCATGTTGTTGGTTATTTGTAACATGAAAACTTTGTCTGCGAATCCGCCATGTTTTGCGCGTCGTTCGCGAGCAAAACCTACGACATTCTTACGCGAACGGTGGGTCCGCCTGGCAAGAACCACGGAAAATCCTGCACCGGTCCAGCTCGGGTGCTCGCGCTGCAAAAACGGGGTGATATGTTACGTGAAACGAGACATCGCGATTCGTTCTTTACGGCGGCGGGAACGGGTCCGCGCCGGCGGCGCGTGCTCGGGAGCCAAATGGCCGTGTAACCGGTGCCGTTGCGCGCCGGCGGAGCCGAACCCGGTTAACGCCGACTCGTTCGTCTCTCGCGAGTCGCGATCCGAGTGGTGCCACACGAACGGGCGCATTCCGTAAGCGACACCGCTTGAGGAGGGATTTCGGGTGCGTTCAGAAACCTCGAGATCCGGAATTTCGAAATTCTCCTCTCGTGGTTTACAGAGACTGAAAATTTTAGATGAATTCTGAGAAGAATTCGTGGGTTCCGAATCCGGTGGGAGATAATCACGGAAGCAGTGGAATAGTCACGCATTTCTTATTCACCACTTATGTTATCCATGTTCTCTTTTCTTTGCTACGTACAATTTAAGTGTTTGTAAAACCCAAAACCCAATGTTCCTGTCTAAGATTAATAGAATACTCGAAGCACAATCATCTTCTTGTGTTTTGAAACATAGAACCACATCATTCGGATTTTTTCATATCCACCGGATCAAATACATCCAATTTTTCACAATGATCCTAATACACTAAATGTAAAGGAGATAAAAGTAAACATGGATGTAAAATAAGCGGAAATTATTCATACATTCCTACTGACCAATTCGCGAGTTCTTGATATTTTTCCATAGAAATAATACGTGTTTGCCATACAGACGAACTATCATAGCCTACTAGAAATAATATTGGAGGTAATATTGGTTTGTAATCAGAATAACTTGTAATACATAATACAAGAAAGTCTTGGAATAAGAAATACAGTTCGAATAATTTCTTAGTAATGATTACTGTATATAAGAATTGACTGAAGACTGCATATAAGAATTTTTTGTAATCGAAGTATTTGAGCGCTACGACCCAATTATTTTCTTCTCTTTATATGCCACGCCCCGATTCTCGGACTTGAATGTTACTTGTGCAATGATTTTTCTGCCTCTTGCTGTTCTAAATGTATCAACACCACGGGTACCCGTCCATGCTCAAGTTCTTTATCTTTAACCACAACTAACTGAACAACTAAGAGGGAATCTCCTTCTCACATCACGTCAACCTTCAATACTCTATGTTTCATCAAGTGTAGAAAATGGCTCTTCTCACCCTTTAAAACGTAGCCAATGAAGATTTTTCTGTTTTGATAGTTTTATTATCTTCAGGCCGTTAATACAATTCTCGTTATTTAACCAACCGTGAAATTATATACATACTAATTTATTCCAACATTACCCGTTATTTTTTGAATACCTACTGTGATTCAGGAAACCATACCTACTTCATTTGGTCCTCTCTATATATCGCGGATCACAAGTCGTCAGGGATGTTTTATGGATTGTAAACATGGTTTGCCTGCCACAATGTTTTAGAGAACAACAGGAAAATACCCTGATTCCGTTGCGTGCAGTGCATAATTTTGTATAATACTCAACGTGGGTAGCAGGCAGAGCGTTCGCAAGCTGAACGAGTTACAGTTCCCTACATCGTGGCAAGTTTGTTCTCGGAACTATTTTTGGAAAACCTGTTCTTCCAAACCAGTGTTCTCCGCGATTTATCTGCTTCGAACAACAGCGGAGGTTGCAACAAATCTTCGATTAGATACTTTCAGGCATTCAGCGTCAGAACGTCGTGTTTAAAGCGAAAGTACGAGATACTGAATGAGAACAGATCGGACATTTGAAACTAGAACGAGCGTGTTTTCGGAGTTTTGTGTGTACCCAGATACAGCTGTGGAATATTTCAGTCACTCTGTTATATATTAAACTTACTGGGCAAAACTTTACCCACGTTATATTCAATAAATGAAATACATTTTTTACTGGTTTATATTTTATTTTGTTTAAGTCAACTGTTTTAGAAAATTTTGAAACGTATTTTTCTCTTAACAAAGCTTACTTTTTATGTGCAAAATTGGATCTCCTCAATATACTCAATTGTGAAACGTACAGGTTTTGTTATTGAAATCCTTGAACTTAAGCTGTAATTACAATAGTATTATATAAAGAGCTGTATTATTAATAAACGTAAGACATACTTGTTGGGAGAAAATAACTAGAGAAAGAAACACGATGCGTCATCCATGGCCAAATATTTGAGAGTATTGAAACCCTAGGCAATACGTTCAGCAAAACCGCATCCAACCGAATATTGTTCTGGCACTCGAGACAGAAAGCAATTACAATGGCATGATTCCTTTCACGATCCTCTAAAAACCCATGTATGCGCCTGGAATAGGAAGCGGCGCCTTTTCCTTTACAAGATGCATTTTCTTCTCAAGAACAAAGCGAAAACTAACGAAATTTCAGCGACCGCTCCTTTTCGCCCAGAATTGCACGCCTTCTCGAGGGTGGCAACATATAACGCGACCGATGTCTATTGAGTTACGCCTAACAATCGGCGCTCCGAAACGCGTTCTAAACGTCCCATCTGTCAGGCGGGGGATTACTTAAGCGAAATAGCACCTCGTCGGGGGATCTCGCGAGGGGCATCCCGGTGATCCAATTGGGGCGACCGTGTACAATGATCCAACTTGGATTTAACTTCCCCCCTCGCGCGCCCAACAGCAAAAAAAATTTGAAGGCAACACGAAACGAATAAAACGGCCGTTTATATTTTCATTCACTTCCCATCCTTGAGTCCAATTGCTTTGCCATCTCGCCCTCCCTTCCTCCCTCACCCATCCACCGCCTTCGGGGGTCCGTGGCGGGCGGGGACGGGTGGGGACGGCGGCGCCGCGGCTGGGCCGTCGGCGACGGCGGCAGCCCTTTCTGGAAGGCTTCCGAAACACCAGCTGCTGAGAAAGGAAACAGGCAAATGCAATTTGCGACTTCGTATTACAGAAGATCCTCCCTCGCCTTCTGCTAGCCTCCTCTCATCCCAACCCTTCTCCCCATCCTCCTTTCCCCCCTCCCTCGCCAACCCTGTCCCAGCCCCCCTTCCCCGCCTCCCGCTGTCTTTTTAAGTCTCCGTAGAAAGAAGAAACTGGGGAAGGACGACACCGAACCGTCGGGAGACAAAGAACGCGCGGGTTTGGGCCAGGCGACCCGAACAACGCGGGGCACACTCGCTCACACAGGGCCCGTGCGGCACAAAGGGAAGGCGGGATAATAAAAGGAAGAGGAAGCTTTTGAGTCACAGATATCCGAATCCTGCAGTGTAAGTCGGCGATCATAGTTGAAGACGGGTCGGTTGTCTGTTTAAAATAAAATACAGTGTCTCGGCGAGGGAGAGGCGGGGCGCGTTGCGAGATCCGAGCGGGGCGTGGGTGGAGGGGCCTATTTCGGAGTGTGGCGTCGCGTCGTGCGGAAGTGACGCAAGTGGTGGAGGCGGGGAAACACGGGCGGCGGGCGTGCAGTGGATATGTAAGGAGTGGGGGACGGTGAGAATGTGGAGCGGTGGAGAGGTTGAAAGTGGTGGAAGGGTACGGAGAGGCGATGGGTTCGACGACGGATGGTGGGGATGTCCAGGTAGGAAAGTGGGCGGGGACGTCGAGGGTGGAGAAATAGAGGGTGGTCAGGTTAATAGCGGGGAAGTAGAGTGAGCAGAAATGAGAACGGGGAAATGTAGAGCGGAGAAGTGGAGAGCAAGGAATTAAAGAGTGAGGAATTGAGGCGCGAGGAATTGAGAAGCAAGGAATCGGAGAGAGGGGAGATGAAGAATGAGGAGGCCTAGAGCGGGGAGATGGAGAGAGAAGAAATGGAGAGCGAGGAAATGGAGAGCAGGGAGGTGGAGAGCAGGGATTTGAATGGTGGGGAAGTGGAGTGCGGGTAAATAGCAAAAGTTGGTCAGCAGGGAGGTAAAGGGTGGAGAGGTCGAAAGTGGAGAGGTGGAGTATGGCGATTGGAAGGTAGGGAGATAGGAAAGATGTTCTTAGACTGGGATGGAGCAGCGGAGAGGTTGGATGCCAAGGAAATGAAGGACGATTATGTGGGCTTGGCGAGGTCGGGGGCGAAGAGTGTAAGATGAGAAGGAGTAAGTAGAGAGTAGAATGTGAGAGGGCGGGTGGAGGGGGCTAGGAAGGAGCTATAAAATGCAGATGAATCATCCCGGCTGAAGAAATGTGTCCGATAGAATAAAGAGAAAAAATATACACTCATATTAATGCTATAGGAGCCCAAAAGGGACTATTGTAGAGTACATTGTATCTGTTTGGTGATTCTTATAGCATAATTGCAGAAGAAGCCTATATCTAAGCATTAATATAACAGGTAGGTGAATAAATAACTAATGAATGTATAATGGTACTTATGCTTCAATCTCAAGCTATTTAATTTTTTCTATTGATTTACTTGTCTCAATGCAGGCATGAAGTTCCGTATTTGTGTGTGGTTACTACTAAACTGGTATTTGAAACATATTTCCCTCTTTTCTTCCCTTGAAATCTATTTATGGAATCTATACTGCAGATTAATAGTTGTTCTCCGTTTAAACGTATTCCGCAACGAGTTTGAAAAATTATTTAATAAAATTGCTTGTTTTCGATTATTAAATACAAGAACAAAGTAGAAATAGATTGAGTGAAAGCGTGACTACAGAAATCATTTAGGCTAACATTCAGCTATATTTTTCTTGAAAAATTACTCCTATTATTGCGTCTGAAAATAATTAAATTTGGAAATTTTCAAAAGCAAAACTACTGCAAAACACTTATTCTACTTTTTATATCGTCATCCATCACAAAACGTGTCCCAGTGAAATAAAAATTCATTGACTTTGATGTTAATTTTTTTTTCAAAATTTAAGTAGTATATGACTTAGTGTAGGGATCACAGAATTTAGAAAATGTGCACACAATTCACTCTTCCCCATAGCATGTCATACGCAGTTTTAACTGTTTTTTTTACGTAAAATAAATAAATAAATAAATAAATAAATAAATAAATAAATAAATAAATAAATAAATAAATAAATAAATAAATAAATAAATAAATAAATAAATAAATAAATAAATAAATAAATAAATAAATAAATAAATAAATAAATAAATAAAATAAATAAGGATTTTTTCTTGGTTTAATCTGCGCAGAGAGGCAATTCAGGATTTATGGCGGTGTTACTAGACAAAGAAAACACCTTGAGGGGAAATGTTGCGGATCAGAGAGAACTTTTTTTTTTCTGCGAAGAAGAGCGCCCTCGGGGAAAGCGTGACCTATCATGAGCAAAAAGAGGAATTGAAATTCTAATTTTCCACATGAAAGGTCGTCGACAGGGCGCGTCTTTGTTTATTTACAGTCCAGAGATATTTTACCTCAATAAAAGGAAATCTGAAAGCATTTATGCGTAGCAAATAAATGGTGTAAATATTTTATCAAAAGAGTTACAAATTATATTTGATTTGAATAAATAAACAAGTTGTTTGCTGGCCACAGGCACTGAAGCAATAGTTTAACTTAAATGTCTTTCTATTTTTATATCCAGACGGTGGCATTGCAATTCCAAAATATTGACACAATGCCTATTTTTACGCGTTTAAAAATACTATGATACCACGAAATATTGTGCTAGAAAATTCCCAGTAAATAGTGTTGAAGACCTCGCGGTTTCGCTCGTAGGCAGGCGTCCTCGCTTTCCATGACGCGACCAGATTTGATTCCCGGTCGGGCAAAATTATAATGTGCGTTTTCCTTGCTCTCTCCCAGTATATGTTGCTGAGTGACGATGAAAAAACTCACTTCGTAGACTGAGAAGACGAGAATACGGCGTGGGGATGTCTTCGTGCTAACCACACGTACCCACTTAACCTGCGAGGCCGGGACACTGCTGGTAGACCATGGCCGGGATGTGGGCTGTACAGACAGACGCAAGTACAGACAAAAATACTTTTGAAATGCTACTTCAATATTAATCGAATATTATGAAAATGTGCTTTTTTAACACTATATCATCCCTTTGGCAAGTAATAGAACAGTGTATTAGAATGTTGGCTCTAGAAAGTCATTTGAGAACTACCAAAAAATGGAAATCGATATTTGAGTCTCGCAGGCAAGGAATGATTAATATATGTCCTCAAAAACACATAAGATAAAACAATAAAAACGTTTTTATTGTTTCAATTGTTCAAAGCGTTTTGTTCAACTTAATCAACATTTATATGTAATATAAAATTATATTATTTCATAATGGCGAAACATCTCTATGCAACAAAATTTTCGTAGGTATCATTTTCTTTCCACGTGACTAGTTACCGTCGTAAGCAAAATGAGCCTCTACCGAGTTAAAGACATATTGCAAAATATCTTGAATGAGAACTGAGTACAAAGTGCATAGTGGCTGAGGAATATTAACAGTGCAGCGCATACTGTGATATGCTGGGTAAATAGTACTTGAGACTATCGTTTCAAAATAGTTCTCTATCATGTTATACATTCAAAACATCGTTACTGGAAATTGTATGATCTTGTCAAACCATCATAAAATCTATCATCTGTGCTTGTGAAAATAGATCAAATCAATAATAGATAAATTCCAGTTTAAAAGATACCTCGAAAATTTTCATGATTCATCACAAACTGTTTTGTGTTAAACTTGTTAATAAATTAATAATTATAATTTATTAACATCATTGCCCTGTTGCATGACAGGTGACATTTTAAAAGGAAAACGGGTCAATTGTTGTGAATTACAACCCGTGAAATCGATACTCGAGCGACGCGCACCATCATGGGTCCTTTGCGTGTTGCTATGTCCTCTTGAAGGGGCCGTCACGATCCTACAGATCCAGTGACGGTTAACCCAGGCTCCTGCACTCACCGATAACCTTCATTTCGTCGTCCTCCTTACCGTCCTACAAAGGACGTGTACGTCGGCACCGGGATCTCAAGCACCATCTGAGAAGGAACACTGCCACCTCCTGGCTATAACATGCACTTCACTAACGAAATTATTGACCATCGCAGTTGATACACTCGAACAGGCGTAGGTGGCTCAGGGTTGTCTTAGCACTGCCTTTGAACGGGAGGTTCTAGAGTACGAGTTCCGACGGTGGCAGGATTTTCGACACTACATACATAACTAGGAGGAGAATTTTACTGTCAGCCTGCTATGATCGGTAGTTTCCCGTGTTTTATCCGATCAACACTAAGCGAATGCTGGAACAGTAACCTAACAAACAGAAAACTAACCGTGAGCGATATTTCCATCGTCTTCTCTGTCCTATCCCGACGTTTACACTACACTACTACACATACCGGGAGTCCAATCGGGAGCTTAGTCCTTCTCCCGGTTATGCAGTGCTCCGCTGGTGAGAGATATCTGGTTGGGGAAAACCCCACAAGCCGATGGGAAGGTCGGTGACAGATCTCCACATCCACCGGGGAAGATCACCGCCACCTTCCGCAATAAAAACATGCACTACAAATACGGGAATAATGACCTTAGCAGTCACCGGGAGCGGTAGCTCAGTGCATCAATTGATGTCACTGCAGCGCCTCTGACCGGGAGGTCCTAGGTCCTAGGTTCGAGTCCTGACGGCGGCAGGATTTTCGACACTAGCTTTTCAGCTAGGTCGAATTCAGTCGCTGTCTGGAGGAGAATTCTAGATGCCGGCTGCTCTGATCGGTAGTTTTCCGTGGTTTCTCCGATCAGCACCAAGCGAATGCCGGAGCAGTACCCTACCAAACGGGCCACGGACCGCGCGCGATCTGTCCTTCCCCTTCCTTGTCCTATCCTCTCCCCTTACACACACTTACACTAACATGCATTACACTATCACATATTCCGGAAGACCGGTCGGGAGCTGAGAGCTTGTCCTGACTGGGGCGGTGCCCTGCTGGTGGGAGAGTCCTGGTTTGGGGGAAACCCCACAAGCCGACGGTAGGTCGGCGCCGGATCTCGCCATCTAGTGGGGGAAGGACACCGCCATCTGCCGAGAAAGAACATGCACTACACTAACGGGACTAATGACCAGAGCAGTTGACGCGCCCGGAAACACGAAAAATCAATCAATCAACCTTATTGGTTTAGTGGTGAGTTGTAGTTGACATTTACATAATCGACATGATTGAAGGCGTTGCCATTGTCAACAATATTGTTGACAATGACAACGCTTTCAATCATTTCAATCAACCTTAGCAGTTGATGCACCCGGAATCACTAATTATTCAATCGACCCGCCCGGAAACACAAAATTGCGAATCAACAACCCGTGAAACCCATATTCGCCGCGACGCCGCAGCACCGTCGAGGCCCCGCGTCTTGTCGACCCGCGCGCCAACGGCCGTCGCGTTCCGTCGGATCCAGCGACAGATAACCCGCGCTCCCGCGCTCACCGATCAACCTCCATTTTCGTCGTCCTCCCCTCCCCCCCACCCCACCCCGCAGCTCCACCGCCGCTGCGTGATTGGTCGCTGCTGGAATCTGATTTCTGCTCCTGTCGATCAGCGTCGCTTTTTGCGGCGCTGGTTAGATAATGTTATACCCTCCGACAGCGATCTGTCTTGATAAAGCATCGAACGGATCCATCAGATAGCAACGGGAGTCAATTGCCGGTAAATTAATAAATAAAAGAACGCGGACGGCAGTGCTAACAACAACCCGATGCGCCGCCGTCAGGGAAGGGCAAGAGAGATGACGCAATGAGTGGAAATGACGACGCAGCGAGGCGTGGATGAGGATGAGTGGTCGATCGCTCCATCGGCCGACCGGGAGCCGCCTGCGCGTCCTAATTTGAACTCGAATTACTTCATCTGTCACTCTTCTCCGCCGGCTCCGGGCAGGGAAAGAAAAACTTGAGACACTTGGGTAAACTTCCTTCGACATTCCTGACTGACTGTTCGGGCCACGCCCGGATCGATTAAGAGTTTTTAAAAGGGATTTTTGCGTGTTTGGGAATGTATCACCTGCATTACGTCTCTCCCAGTTTTATAACAGTGGATGCCGAAACATTTACAAAAATGACGTTTTTAAAACCGGTGTCATTGGGAACATGAAACCTGCGAATATTTAACTTGCTCTGTCAACGGAAAGTTCAATCTCGTATGACTGAATAATCTCTATTGACATTCACGTTACCGTTTTCGACTGAGTTTGTTAACATTGATGGAGTATTACGAAAACATAGTTTGCATTCACAATGGAAATGTTTGCAATAACTGTGTTTTACAAGAGCATTCGTCATTCTGTAAAAATAAATCCGAATAATATATTCACGTGTAAAGTTGAATTGGTCAAGAGACCATTTGAATGGAAATATTCAAACGGTTCTCTAAAGGGAAGAAAAAGTATTGGTACTTTACATAGCGAATCAAGCTTACATAAAATTGAAAATCTCTAATGCCTAATCATAAGAAACTACTACTTATTACATGCCGCAGAAGGTAATATTTTTCGAACAACAATACATTTCGCCTGCCAAAGATATGTATTTACATCATAGTAACAGTAAAAATATAGGTAGTCATTGTGGATTTTCTTTATTGAATAAAGGAAGATCATATGCACTTTGAAATTGTGTAGGAACATTACCGACTTACATGATGTAATAATGAGAATGATATTGTTGGTAAAATCTGATGAAATCAATAATACAGAAATTGGATTTCAGCATAACACTGTCGTAATAATATTTTGCTCGCCACATATTTGACATGGGTCGCGACAAGCATTTTAGTTGCTGAAACCTGTCAGTTTCTAAAGGAAATTATACATCGTGATTAGTTCTGTAATTACGCAAAAAATGTACCGAGTGCCACCTTCATTCCTCGATTAAGTTTCGTTCTTAGTGGTGGGAAGAAATAGATCAGCAATGACAAAAAATATTCATTCAATAATTAAAAAACGTCCGTTTATCCAACGAGCATGTTGTAACATATGAAGTAGGAAGTGAAAAAATTGTAATTTACATAATATTGCTGTTTATTCGGTTTGTCACAAAATAAGGAAATTAAAGGAATTGATTTATTTTGCGGTGGCTTAAACTCAAAAACAATAGAGGAGTAATTTCAATGAGACGAGAATCAATCATAAAACAAATTTTAAGTTAAAACAAGTTACGCAGCTGTTTCCATTCTAGCCATTACAATTGTTTCTTCTTCAACGTAGAAACTAAAACACGAACTTATATGTTATTCGCTCACTGTTTCTCACGAAAAAAACGCACAACGTGTAGCAGTTATTTAATGAGCACAGATAGATGGACGTTGCTAAGCAGCAAAACTCTGAAGACGGAAATAGCATTCGCGCATTGTTCTTTCAGATCACAAAGTGCGCCCGTCGGTGTTCGTGTCAATGAGGAGGAGCGGTGCCACAGCCGTCGACAGATGACACGCCAGAAACAGTCCGGAAACAGCAGACTGGAATAGGTCAAGCGGATGTGGGTCTGGACGGAGACAGAATGGGAGAGAGGTTTATGGGAGAGGGGAACAAATAAAACAGGGGGAATTGTTAAGAAATAAGGAAGAAAGGGAGAAGGGTAGATTGATAGATTGATTTTAATCGCAATTGTGTCATACACTTTTATTTATACGATCAGTCACTATTACACGTAGGGCAAGTACACAGAAAAGCTAATAAAAAAGTTATTAGTCACTTAATTTGAACAACTGCACATGATTTTGATTATTTTCATATTATTTAACGTATATACTTAATTTAATTTATATACTTTAATCGAATTTTTTTTAATTCTATAAATGTCTCCTTGATCTACGCTACTATTTTATTTTTTATTCCTTTTTAATCCTATTAAGTCGCTTACAAATTCAATTCCGTTATCCCGACAACACCAATGAGTGGGTAAAGCGGACGCCAGAATAAATTGCAATACAATTTAAGGAAAATTGTATAAATTCAAGAAGGAATAATACACGTATTCAGCAATACATTACAATCATATTCTGCATATTTGTGTTAAAATATTTTCCATTTTTAAGATATATGTATTTTGCATTTTTTACACAATAGGCCTAAACAACACAAAATATTTTGCATCCTTGACAAAATACATCTGTATTTAACTAATTTTCTTCACTTGCAATCCTCAGGACATTCATGGTCACGATTAATCTTTGATAAACTAATTCATTCATCATCACTATCTTACTTCTGTAGCAAAACTGTTTCCTACATCGAAAAATACGAAAATAAGATTTCATCGTGATTATCGGTTGGAAGAAAAAGCTGGAGTTTCCACAAAGCGATTACGCTTCGCAATGGTTTCAATTATATTTTGATTTATATTATTTTATTTTTTATTTTAGTTTATTCTCAATATCCAACAAGCGTCGAAAGGCGAAACTAGCACTGAGGGTTCTTAAAAGTTCTAATATTAAAAATCTTAAGGACGAAAAGAGTATCTTTTTATAGAAACAAAGAAAGATGGGAGAAATTGCGGTGAAGTCCATCGTTGACTCTTCTCTCACTGATACGCAATTTTAAAAAGTAAATGTAGTAATAACTAGTGGTGCTACAATAGCACGTACTTCCTCACCAGTACTTTCACGCGAAATTACTCGAAAAGTACTCAAAGTTTTGAAAAATTGTACATGACCTTATTTTAAAATCTATCTTTAAGGAACACATTTCATTAAAGAAAAAAATCTCTATCTTTAACATTTTCGTTGTATGAAGACAAACAAATTTGAACTTTTGCAATTTTCGAAAAAATTAACGAACATGAGACCTGCACCATTCTCTTAAACGTCCTTCACACTATCCAACAACAAAATTTAATCAAAAACGATAAACCATGCCACCAAAATTAAAATATCGGTTTCAAATTTGAGGGGCCGCGATATCAGTCAGATCGATTGGGGGATATCAATTTTGGAGAAAATATGCATAGTTGCCAGCGTTGTTCGCAGACAGACGGACGGACATACGGACAGACAGACATTTGCCGTCATTCGATTTTTCATTATCCAGAACCCACAAAACAAGGATTCTGGCTATACCACGGGTTAGAGGATTTTTTCTAAATTTGGCAACTGTATTTATTCACATTTTCTCTACCAGGGTCCTGTAATAATAGTTTTTCTGCTGAAAAGTTTGCCGCTTTTCGCGCAGCATTATAGAACTTTCTCTCTACTCCGTAGCTAGAAAGTCAAAATATTAAACATAAATATCATTATTCAAGTTTAATGTTCTAATTACATGAAGGTAAAATCTCCAAAATAAAACATTGATTTTCTTCTCCTTACTCGGGAGCCCCATGAGTGTGAGGTGCAAGGACTCCGGTCCGGTTGCCCCAGTGATGGCCACCTCCCTGGACTCCCTGGACAGCGTGGCGGGCAAGGCCGGCTGGAGACGCTCCGCAGTCAGGACAGCCGCCGGCCAGTGGACACGTGAGGCGGGGGCGGGGGGGGGGGCGGAGGGATACAAATGGAACGCCAGGAAGCGCGACCTCATTCGCGTCGCGGAGTTCGTCAAACGCCGCTTTGTCTCCGCGGCGCCGCCCCCACCCCGCCCCCGCCCCCGCCCCCCGCACCTGCGCTGTCTTCGCGCTTTGTCAACGTAAGCGGCCACTTTAACAGTGACCCTGTCCACCCGACAGAAAAAGAACAGGAAAGTAGCTGATCCACGGTTCTTCAAGGAATATACCGAAATCTCGATGCCAAATATCTGAATATGAAAATAAAATCGTGAAATATAGTTTAGACATCTGAAACCGGCTGAAGCAGCTCATTGTATCAATTGATGTCACTGCAGTGTCGCTAACCGGGATGTCCTAGGGTTCGAGGATGGAAGGATTGTGCTCTGATCTGTAATTTTGCGAGGTTTCTCAGATCAATACTAGGCGAATGCCGGAGTAGTACCCTAACAAACGGACCATGGACCGCGCGCGATCTTTCCTTCCTCTTCCTTGTCCTATCCTCACCCCTTACACGCACACTTACACTAACATGCACTACACTACCACATATTCCGGGAGATCGGTCCGTGACTTAGAACGTGTCCCGTCTGGTCGGTGCTCCGCTGGTGGGAGATACCTGATGGAGGAAAACCCCGCTAGTCGTCCGTAGGTCGGCGCCGATCTCGCCATCCAGCGGAGGAAGAACAACGCCATCTGCCGGTGAAAAACATGCACTACACTTACGGGTCTAATGTCCTCAGTAGTTGGCGTGCCCGGAATCACCAATTATCAATCAATCAATCACTCCTTGTTAGCACACGCACACTTACTTTTCCTGGCATGTGAGGTTCTCACTATAGTACCACACATGTGGGAAACTAGTTGGGAGACCATGTACCAAGACCAACTGGGAGAAAGTCCAGGCTGTGGCGGTGCCCAACTGGTGGGAAATATTCGGATGGGAAAAATCAGCAAGCTGACATGAAGTCGGCACTGGATCTCGTCATCCAACGAGGGAAGAACGCCGCCATTATGCGTGGTAAAAACATACACTACTCTTATGGGAGTAATGACCATAGTCGTTTATGCGCCCTGGAACACGATATAATCAATAATTCATTAGAGATCTGTAGAAATTTGTTGCCGACCAGGATCGCCGAGGTGGCTAAGAGCGAGTACCGACTCAGGGCTTCGGTCCGAAGGGTCGCGGGTTCGAGTCCCGCCTTGGGCATGGCTGTTTGTCCCTTGACTTTGTGTGTGTGTTGTCGCGGAGGGCCTCGCGTTCTGCTGACCCCAGATCAGAGGAGCCCGCAAGTGTTTGTCTAGTGTATGGTCGAATATGCGTCCCTTCGGGACGTAAAGGGCAACCGGCTGTCGGCTGGATAAAAGCCCTAAGAAGAAGAAGAAGAAGAAGAAGAAGAAGAAGAAGAAGAAGAAGAAGAAGAAGAAGAAATTTGTTGAAAATCTTATGAAAGGCGGAAAAAGACGGTTCAGGAACATTGCAGTTTCTCTGTGAAATTATAGTACTCTTTTTGTTTCAACTGGTGTGAAAAAATGCTATATTCATTATATTTCTGTAAATCGAACACAAGTGTCATATTCCTTAATATCACTGATGTCCAACCAACTATCATTTCACGTGAAATTGAATTTCGTTTGAGATTTAATTTCTTACTCTACTGAGAAATTTTCTGAACTCTAATACATTTATAAATGTTTTGATTGATTATTTGTAAACATCTTTATAGTGACGTCAGAGATATTTGACATCTGCGCGAAAAAAGGTGGTCGCCGGTTCTGTTTACCGCTACCTCCACACGATTCTGTCGCTGGGATTGACTCAGTGTATGATAACGAAATTATCAGTGCCATAGAGGACAAATACTCGTACGTCATAAATGGCGCCATAGGTTGTCACTTTATGAACGATTTGTTGTAACGAAAAAAGTCCTTTGTAATGTTGAAATAAAAAAAAAGTATTGCCACAAATACAAGCTGGAAATCATTGCACTCGTTCATTATTCACATCATCCCACGTTATCCACACTGCCTCTCTTTCCCATTCTCCTACTCAAAGCGTAGGAAGATCATTCGCAGACAGGTGGACATCCGCGTCGAGCGCGTCATATCGGGTCACGTTACGACTTCAACTGTTTGGTTTGTCGGCGCTTTTTGTTTGCTTTCCGCGCGTTAAGTAAGACACGCGCAGGCACAGTATTACACATGGCCCCCTCCACGGGCGGAGGAACCGAACATGAATATTAATTTACAGGCGGCCGGGCCGGACCGGACGCTCTCGGCCCTCTGTCCAAATGCAGCGGGGTGAGGGTTCGTGTGTGGGGCCGTGTGTGAGTGTAGGGGAGGCTGTAGCCTATCGCGTTTCGGGCTGGGAGCGAAAGGGCTTTCGTGGAATCTTTACGCCCCGTCGAATCGACTCCTGAAAAAACGCGCCCTGCACTCACTCTTGCAAGGCCAGAGCGAGGGACAGACCGGGAGCGGTAGCTCAGTGCATCAACTGATGCCACTGCAGCGCCTCTGACCGGGAGGTCCTAGGTTCCGCTCCTAACGGCGGTAGGATTTTCGACACTAGCTTTTCAGCTAGGTCGAATTCAGTCGCTGTCTGGACGAGAATTCTAGCGGCCGGCTGCTCTGATCGGTAGTTTTCCGTGGTTTCTCCGATCAACACCAGGCGAATGCCGGAGCAGTACCCAAACAAACGGGCCACGGACCGCGCGCGATCTGTCCTTCCTCTTCCTTGTCCTATCTTTTCCCTTTACACACACGCTTAGAATAATATGCGCTACACTACCACATATTCCGGGAGACCGGTGGGGAGCTTAGAGCTTGTCCCGGCTGGGGCGGTGCCCAGCTGGTGGGAGAGTCCTGGTTAGGGGCAACCGCACTAGCCGATGGTAAGTTGGTGCCGGATCTCGCCATCCAGCGAGGATAAATCACCGCCATCTCCCGAGAACAAACATGTACTACACTAACGTGACTAATGAACGAAGCAGTTGACGCGCCTGGAAATACGAAAAAATCAATCAATCAATCAGAGGTACAGTGGTCGCTTCTAAGAAGTCAAAAAGCGAAAATCGATATTCTTTTGGCGTTGCGTGTTTGATGTGCCTCTGCAAATATGACATCCGGTATTTTTACTATGTTTTCTCAGATTTTTTGTAGTACACTGTTTATATTTATATGAAAACATTTATTTTCCTGTTAAAATAAGTTATTGATTCACGATTGAAAGACGCTTTTCATATATCCGTGGAAGGCAGACATTAGAGTACTCCATTAAACGTAAATAGATATTTTGAGGATTGCGATTCATTTCTTTGTGCTCGCGCGATTCACTTTCTTTTTTAATCTGCTTAAACTCCAGCAATACATGCATATAAACAATTTACTTTTAAGTCCAATCTTCATCTCCGGTATTAAATTCAGAGAGTAATTCCAATGTTCTCTTAAAGTCAAAGGACCCTTAACTTCTCATATTCAAAGAATATGCGTTACTTGAGTAGAGAAATATGTTGAATACGATTTTGAATAGGAATATTCATCAATGTGTGATAACTTTAACTTTAGGGGGAACTGTGTGAAGAACACGTAAGATCACAAACACACAAAAACATCCACCCCCGAGGCGAGATTGGAACCCGTGACCCTTCGACCTGAGGTACTACGGCCCCTCAGTCTTAGCGAGCAGAAGTTTTGTTGGCCAATATTCCTACGTACATCAGTAGAGCGGATCACAGGCACAAAATAAATTTAAGACCGCAGAGAACGGATGTCGCGAAATTTTCTTTCACAAATCGAAAAATAAGGGATTGAAATAGATTGCGTGCAAAAACTTTTGAACCCTTTCCTGGAAGTGTTCAACAATTTAGGAAATTAATGTAGGTTATTTTTACGTTTATTAGGTAGTTAACTAAGAATATTAAGTTATACAGTGAAGT
>BLKR01005066.1:0-89944 GCA_011170035.1 Teleogryllus occipitalis | reverse complement strand
GTATGTGTTTTTGAGCAGTGTGCGTGCTACTTTTTTGTAAACCATTTTGTGAGGTTTGGTTCACCAGCATTTTATTGCTTCAGGCTACTCGTAATTGCTACAGTTATTGCCAGCCATCCTCAGTGGTGCAGATCGAGGCTTGAAGCAAGGGTCAAGAACGCGGAGCAGAAGTCTGCGCATTCGAGAGCCAATCGATTCAGTGTTTTCGCAGGATAGCTGTGACGTAATTGGCTTCTCGGGTCCTCAGCATCCCATTCATAACCATTCATCTTTCATCAGATTGATTGATTGATTTTTCGTCTTTCCGCGCGCGTCAACTGCTTCGGTCATTAGTCCCGTTAGTGTAGTGCATGTTTTTTTTCTCGGGGGATGGCGGTGATCTTCCCCCGCTGGATGGTGAGATCCGGCGCCGACCTACCATCGGCTACTGGGGTTTCCCCCTAACCAGGACTCTCCCACCAACGGGGCACCGTCCCAGTCGGAACAAGCTCTAAGCTCCCGACCGGTCTCCCGGAATATGTGGTAGTGTAGTGCATGTTAGTGTGTGTGTGTAAGAGGAGAGGATAGGACAAGGAAGAGGAAGGACAGGTCGCGCGCGGTCCGTGGCCCGTTTGGTAGGGTACTGCTCCGGCATTCGCCTGGTGTTGATCGGAGAAACCACGGAAAACTACCGATCAAAGCAGCCGGCCGCTAGAATTATCCTCCAGACAGCAGCTGAATTCGACCTAGCTGAAAAGCTAGTGTCGAAAATCCTGCCGCCGTCAGGACTCGAACCTAGGACCTCCCGGTTAGAGGCGCTGCAGTGACATCAGTTGATGCACTGAGCTACCGCTACCGATTCTTTCATCAGTCGCCCCTCATCATCGCCCGTACAAGTTTTCTTACAGTGGCAAAAGCAACCAAGCGTAGTAATTACCTGTCAGGAATGGTTGGACTGTAACCTTGCCAACGCTCGCCTCACCTCGCATACGCTCAGAAACGGTAATGGCACATAGCACTCTCTCAATTTATTGAGAAAAGTGGCAACCGTGTTAGAGTTCTTTGTTGATTTTATTTATTAGATAAAATATGTTTTCTTATTCCCTTTCCGCATTTTTTTTGTATTTACACTTCTCGAAATTCATGGCAGTGTCACACGCTCTCCTGACGTGACTACATTTTTTTTATTTTAATAAAAAAATTGAAATAAAATTAATCCAAAATTATACACGACGTAAAGATTTTTTATTTAATCGAGAATCATATCTCACTCACTCGTCAGATAATACCTTCTTGTAGAAAGTTTCTCTATATCGTTATGTGTAATAAGATGCTATTTCGTTCCACATCGCACTTACGTTCATTTATTTTTTTTTATTATATAATGTTTTGATATTTTATGGAATAACTTTTATACAAGAATATTAATGCGTATATTTAATTCTTTTTTATTTCATTTGTTTAGTCTTCCTGTCTGTTTGGCAGAGAGAAAGTTCTTCATATCAACAAAAATAAAAGTAATGATTATTTGTGCTAACTTACCAAAACGAGTGACCGACTGCCAATGGTCTAGGCCCTAATGGTCCTAAATGGGCGGACCTGAGTGGGCCCACTAGGACTCACACTGGAAGTTTACTTGTAGTTTATGCCTCAAAACAGATAATACGCAGCATATTTATTCTGGTCACTTTCATCACAGAAGTGTGCTCTCAATTTAAAGCGTGTTAATCAATTAACATAAGTAAAATTCAAAATTGCGACAAATATTTCTTCGTACCTTTGCGGTCGTCATTCTAAAAGGTCTACAGTAGTGGTGGCTCTCACATTTAGATCGTGAAATATATTACGTATTCCTTGGTAAACGTGCCTAAAATGTGTAGAGAGTTTATAAACCAAAAAATATAATCAGAGCTAATTAAAGCACGATTGCATTATTCTACTGTAAGATTTATGTTTAAATTGGTTTTAAGAACATTTATTTATTTATTTTACTTAAAAACAGTTAAAACTGTGTACGACGTGCTATGGGGAGAAGTGAATTCTGTGCATGTTTTCAAAGTTCTGTGATCCCTACACTAAGCCATATACTACTTGATATTTGGATTAAAAAAAAAATTAAAAAAACACTCCGATGTAATAAAATCTACCTTCAAGGATAAATCAGCAATAAACTTTGGGCTCCTATCCAACATGTCTCGTACCATTTAAGTTAAAAACTGGTATATAGTTCATGGTACGACAAATGGACGACATTGGTGCGTGGACAAGATTGAACCAATGAGATTGAGGAAAATTGATCACCAATGAATATTTGGTATAAGAACATTAATGAGCACTGACCAACAAATACGACCTCATCAACCAAGACAAACTTTATAATATATCTCAGTATTCGTGAGGCAGTAATAGAAAATTCGAATACATTGAGATGTAGATGCAAATCCCACATTTGACAAAGCTGATTTTTCTCGTACGATGCTAGACGCAACGTCATCTACCATATTCGCTTGGAAATATTAAGCAATTAAAAATCTATTTACAGCGAATGGATGAGAAAAGACTCTCCAAAAGATCATTTGAATGGCAACCAAGTGAAAGGAGAAAAAGAGGAAGACTAGGACCAGGGTGGAACGACGAGATCAGAAAGATAATCGAGAAGTGGCAATTACTTCCTGATTCGTGGAAGAACAGAGGAGACTGGAAAAGAAGATTAGGCGCCAGAAGACCGAAGTAGCGGTTAAGAAACCGGCAACAAGAAGAAAATCGATTTACATACATTAAATACATAGATTATTCATCATTAAATTTATCTTCAGTTAGGATAAGAGAAATATCCAGGTTTAGTGTTATTTGCAAAACGAGTCTAACATATCTACTTTGCAAACTGAGCAAACATTGATACATTTGCCAATAAAGGGTACGCTGCCAACTTTTAATCATGTCCATTTTGCAACCTACAATTTACATGATAATAATGAATTATAAATAGTTGAGGGATAACTTTGAACTACATATTGTTTGCCGATGGGTGACGTAACATTTCAATGCAAGATTCGTTTACATTCAGAAACGTTAAACGATTGTAAATATCAGGTCAAGAGACCTATTCCGAACGTCCTCTTTCTCTGTATTCAAATCAGCTTGCTTTCATGCCCTTCACATTATTTCGTCCTTTCTTTTATTAAACGGACAATTTCGAAAAATCATGTGAACCCACCATCAGTGGCAATACAGAGGCAACAATTTTCTATCCCGCGAGTGTATCCCTATATTCACAGTTCCCAGAGCACAGTAAGTGGCAACTAAAGGAGCGGGTAGAATAAAGAATTCGAAAGAACAGGTCACAGTGACTATTCACATTCCGGGTTTTGCCTCCACCTGTAGCATTCCCTTTGTGCATATTATGAATTGCGTGCTGCATGACATGTCTGCAACTGTTTATCTACTTTATTTCATCATGCAAAGTCGTTATAAGGAAGCACTCTCAATATTTGATTCATTGACGTTTGTGATAATGTAGTCCGACAGTGATCTTCTATGTACATGCGTATGCAGTTAAGAGAAGGAATAAAGAATGCTGTCGCGTTATTGTTTGCACGACATTCTTTCGTATTTGCATATCTGACGCTTTCCTTCGTCTTCCCCATCAGCCAGTGCATTCAGATTCTTTGTTACCGTCTCACACAGGGAATCTTAAAGCATCGTTTCTTGTGCATAACTATCACTGTATAAAAACTACGTTTGTATGTGCATTTCCTGCTTCTATTGCATATTTTCTACATATTTCGCGAGTAGAAATGTGTTACCATAAATAAATAAACAAATGGAACAGAGGAAAATAGCAATTGAAATTACAATTTGTTGGAGAGCATGTACAAATTTATTTCTACTGAATATTCAATATTCTTCACTTAGAAAGGGTTGTCAATAGCAGACAGTATGTAATGCAACTTTTACTACACGATCGTATTCACTTTCTCAAGAATGTTTCTTTGTATCTTACAAAATAAAATCGATTTTTAAATAGGCTTTTGGAGGCTGAGATCCATTCCTCCGGGTCAGCTTTTGTTGCAATTGATTACGCAATCATGAACATGGCACTTAGGCAAATGAACCGGAATGGGACGCACTGCTTACGGCAAATATGGAAGGATTGTTGGAAAAGTTGTAAGAATTAGCTTGACAATGAATGTGAATGTGCTTGTGACAATGTACACGGAAGTAAATAATTCGAATTCTTTATCGAATTATGAAACTAGACATGAAAAATATATCTGTTAAAAAATTTACTGCAACACTTTAAAAATTATATAGTAAAATAAATAAAGTGAAAGGTAAAAAACTTTACATTATTTTACCAAGAAATAACTTATAAATTAATACAAACATAAATATTTTACTAAAACATATTCACAGGGGCATATTCGATCTTTGGTTTGTGCGTACATTTCGTGACAGATAAACTAAGCATTTGAACTAAAAGAATACTACAAATTATTAAAATTGTGGAAAAATATATTCTGTGAACTGATTTTTCTTAATTAAAAGAAGATTGGTACCAATCTTAATGCAGACAGGATCTCTAGTAAGTCGGATGCAAAATGGATCTCGTCTGTCCAGAATTTAACTTTCTCGTCTACAGTAAAGCAGGTGGCATATTTTACCTTAGTAGTTTAAGAAAACCTGTAAAATATCTTCTATCAACATTAAAAGTTAGAATAAATTTCTTGCCTTGCTTGTAGACAACATATGTAGCTTTCTTATGTAGCATTGGTGGGAGTTGCCTACACTGACTGCCTAGTCGTGCATTTGAATAGCACCTTGAGCCCGGTGAAATATTATCACAAGGGGGAAAATGCATTTTTCAGTTATTTGATGCATATAAATGCTTATATTTAAGTATGTGTCCTAGAGAAATAATAGCATTTAAAAAAATCTATTCTACTGGACAAAGTTGTTTTCTCCCCATATTTTCAAATTAAAATAATCTAAATACGAACGTCTTTGTATGAAAGGAGTGTTAGAAGTTTGCCATACATTATTATCTTTCGCTTTCCTGAAATAACAGCATTTTTCCTATTTGCTCAAAATCTTCACATGCTTGTTCTTCTCCTTCTTTTTGTTCTTCTTCTTCAAAATTTCTCATTGTGACAAGTAGCATTCCATCGGGAGCATGTTTTGTTCTTGTTGATTTACCTTTGTAATCACCCTTTAATTTATTGTGAACCTCTAGAGACCGCAACCGTCATTGTAATGATTGCGATGGCTCCGCGGCCATATGAAATTAAGAGGACATGTCTGTCTCACAGAGCTACGAGGGGGTCACTAAGCACGTCCATCAAATGATCCAAAATCGAGAAAAATGAATAAAATAGGGTGTGGTCTGTTCGGATTCAGAAATGTTCGGATTATCCAAAAACATGTACCGAAAATATACAAATACATATACAGAATTACCAGACACAATGCCTTGTAGCGTGCGATGTGAGAAAACGGCAACGTAGCGTAGCGACATGAAGTGGCAATGTTGCGAACAACGGAGTATGGTACGTACTACGTAACGAATCGCATGCGGTAGCGATTGGTTGTTACACTGTTTAGAAGAGTTGAAGCACATTTTCTGTCACTGCTGTTAACGATTATTCTACGCACAGTATTCGGAAGAAATTGAGTGGACTTACGCTATGTTCGTGCTTTTTCGTTCATAAATTAAGTTAATACAAATCAGGTGTTACACGGTATAGTAGTACAATATGAAGCAAGCGAAAACAGTTCCTGTTCATTAAAAGAAAATCTGGAAGTGGTTAAGCGGCTTGACAATGGGGAAAATGCTACAAAACAGTAGTTCAGTTCTACAGCGAGTATAAAATCTTTTCTATACACTACACATTTATATTTAATTATTTTGCTTATCTTTTCCTCCATCCTGAACTTTGTTCGGATTATTCGGTCGGGATTCTACTGCAATAACAATCTACATTTCCCTTGAGTTTGAAACTGGGGAGATTCGGCCGTTCTTTAGAAATCGGGCCCTAGATCTCGTGTGGTGGCGCTGGGGGCGGCGGTGGCAGCGGCGCCGAAGTGGCTGGCAAAGCAAAGGGGGCATCTCCTCTTCCTTTCTGCTACTGCATTGCATCCTTCTCTACCTCTCCTTCGATTCCTCTCGTCCCTTAACCCCTCCCTCCGACCAGCCGCCGCTGCGTGCTTTGCCCTTTCGCCTGCAGCCCTTTCTTTGGACCTCCGCGTCAAGAGCCCGTTGGGGCACATGTGCCGCCACGGCCAGAGCCGCCGCCACAGAAACGCCCCCGCCCCCGCTCCCGCCGCCGCCGTCGCCACCGCCGCCGCCGCCACCGCCGCCACCGCCGCCACTGCCACCACCGCCGCCACCGCCGCGATCGCCGCCGCCGCCACCGCCACCGCCGCAACCGCCGCCGCCACCGCCACCGCCGCAACCGCCGCCGCCACCGCAACCGCCGCCACCGCCGCCACCGCCGCCGCCGCTGCCGCCATCTCCACCGCCACCGCCGCCACCGCCGCCACCGCCGCCACCGCCGCCACCGCCGCCACCGCCGCCACCTTCGCCACCGCCGCCACCGCCGCCACTGCCGCCACCGCCGCCATCGCCACCGCCATAGCCTCCGACATCGCCCCCGATATCGCCACCAATATCGCCACCGCCGCCATCGCCACCGCCGCCGCATAGGGCAGGGGGAGCTTGACGAAGGGTGGAGTGCGACGCCCCGCTGGCTCAGGGGGAGGAGGAATGCTGTTTTGCTAATCCGTTTCGCTTACTCTAATAAGCTCCTGGGATGGTGTGCTGGTGCTGGTGCGCGTTAACGTGTGATGAGCTCATCGTTTTTCAAGCACCAATAAATTGAAGATGAATTCTCAAAAACCTATGTAAAACGTGTCATTAGCTTTACGTTGAAAAAACATATGTAAAACGTATCATTAGGTTTACGTTGGGAAAATATGAATCAATTAAATGCTTCAAGAGATTACTGCGCAAGTAGAACTGGCATCATTATTAACTTCACGGGATTAGGGTTTTGCTAATGGCATTGCTCGTACTACAATTCCTGAAAATACATATTTCGCATTGTATCAATAAAATCCTACTTGTAGAAAATTGTCATTAAAACACATTTCATTGCGTGTGGTAATGTTTATGAAGTTACCATTTAGTATGTGAAAATAAGCAATAGTAATATTCCAGGGATAAGATTATGTAGTTGCGTTAAATATATTACAGTTATTTCTTGAATAAATTTTTAGTAGAAAATTGGGTTCAATTCTTCAATTTTTTGAATGATGAATAATGGATGTACTACTACGTTTAACGCATATCACTTTTGAGAATTTCAGGTTTGGGTTGTAAGTACTAAAGGTAGGACTGTTAAATACACATGCAATTAAAATGTGAATACGCAAAAATACAAAACATATCCTTCACATTTTCCTCAGCAGAGGATGTACGAGGAGAAACACATTATTTCAGCAATAACTAAGATAACTGCATCGGATTGAATAAGAAAGGAGTAGTTACAATAACTTTTCAATTACACTTCAATTTCAATCACGGAAAAGTGCATAAAATGTTACGAAATGTAAAAGCTATTGAATAACATTGCCTATTGATTTTATCATTTTTACTTAAAGAAGGAACTGAACCTGTGGGTCTCAAACAGAAGGTTTACTCCTGCATGCGCTCTGTAATAGCTTGTGTAGAAAGGCCTACGTAACTTCTACTCACTTAAGTGTCAGGAAATAATTAACTTTTGCTTGTGTTTATTTCGTGCAGTACCATAATTTTCAACCATACGTTAATTGTTACTACATACTAATTTACATAGTCTCAATTACAGCTTCGGACTTTAAATTCAAAATTTCAAAATTTAAAATTTCAAACAAAAATTCAAAATTTATTGCTTATTTACCCTTGAAAAGAGATTTTTTTACATGGGAGTTTTTTTTTCTCCCTTTCAAAATTCAAAATTTATTGCTTGTTTATCCTTGAAAATAGATTTTATTACAGGGGAGTTTTTTTTCTCCCTTTCAAAAATTCAAAATTTAAGTAGTATATGACTTAGTGTAGGGATCACAGAATTTTGAAAATGTGCACACAATTCACTTTTCCCCATAGCACGTCATACTCAGTTTTTAACTGTTTTTTGACGTAAAATAAATAAATAAATAAATAACTTGAATTACGTTTAAACATTTTTTTATTATTGATCTGATCACAAATGATTCCGGTTCTTTAATTATACACTAAAAATACGAAAAGATTCTGAAGGTAAAATTCATAACAAAAAACAGTATTTTTTTAAATTATTAACTACTTTGGAGAACAGACAAATAGCAGTACAGTGTAAGCAGTATACACAGCAGTTATTTTTCAATTTAAATATCTACCAACCCAAATTTTAGCCCAGCCTTATTTCTATATTACTTCAAATACTTCATGTTTGATTTAACGCTATTCCCAGATCCTCATAAACTAATGCATTTTTCTCATTATACAACGTTCGTTTTACGATACAGCTCATTACATCACACATTTTTCAACGTAAAAATAAACATAAGAAAGATAAAATGTAAGGGGGAAAATATTAAAAATTATAATAAATGCTGAAAGACAAAGAAAGAAGAATGCAGATCGTGTACGAAAATCTATTGTCGAAATTTTAATCTGCAGTTATTCTCAAGAACATTGAAACAGATTGAAATAAAGAGTACGGGCAAATGAATGTCAAAGACTTACGCATTGTCACATCCAAACTCATTATTTATACAATTTAGAAGATTTTATTGGCAATTCTTCTTTGAAAAGTAACCTAACGCATATACCGAGTGCGGCATAAATTTCAATGCACGATGCTAATTTAAGACGGCACACAACCTCACAACGGCTAAAATGTGTGTGAACTCCATTTCAAGAAATGGATAAGACTGCCGAAACTTGCCTCTCACGACTTGGCCATGTGAGGGAATGTAAAGATTAAAGCGGTTACTGCTAAACTCATGGACCTTAAACACTTGAAGATTATTAATTTCTGATTTAAAGAAAATTCAATAATATTACGGAAATCTATAATCAATGGCGAAACGTAGTACTAAATGTAGCCAAAAGTGGTGCGCGGTATCACCAGTTTGATATATCAATCAGCATATCGATAGTTTTAAATTTTGCGTTCTTTTAATTTCAATGCCAGTAATGATACTGCATTTTGGAATAGATACTTTACCCACACTGTCACAGCATTTTGGAATAGATACTTAAACCATACTTTAAATAAAATACTTATAACCATGGGATTATTCCAAAAATAGTTTTATTTAAAATGAATAGATTTTTATAAACTATATTTTGTTCGTCTAAGTAAAGTTTGACAAGGGATAGGCCATTCGATTTAAAATACACTTAAAAATTTTACAAATATTGTACCCACGAGATATTCAGAATTCTTGTCCATCTTTCTTTGGTCAAAGGACTGAAAATATTTAGCAAATAGCAAGTAAACGAAAATGCCACATAACACGAAACAATATCGAACAATCGCACAGTACCACAATGTAACTGGTAGCATGCAGAGAGTGGCTAACTGAGAACTGAGGAAAACCGCAGGGAGCTATTACATGCTGGAGAGTCATTAACAGGGTGCGAAGGGACACACGCCCGGAATAAACCCCGTCACCCCTTGCAGCCCCCGGATCCGGAGATCAATGAAATTATAAAGCATCATCGCGTGTCAGCAACAGACACAAACATTTCAAGAATATGCAAACCTCGCATATTTACTGAGTTTTGTTACATATTCTCAGGAAATTTAATTTTGTATTTTTAATACGGACGAATAACGCTGAGATAATAGTTAATCGGGGCGATATTTTGTAAAATTCTCTGCCAGGAAAGCAACAATACCCGGGAAGAGAATTTCTCTTGCATGATTACGGCACGTGAAGCGTTGTGTTTAAACCTAACACTCCACATAAACACACACACACACACACACCAAAACAACAACACATACATTCACCAACATTTCACAGCACCACCCCTTGGGATGATTGGCACTCCCTCCGCCAGCCCATTCTCCTCAGTTCGGGCGGTGTCTATGTTCACACGTCGTCCCGACTGCTGGTACGCGCGGGCGGTGAGAAGAGAGGCGGCCACGAACCCGCGGCCCGAGGCACGGGGCACCCGCCATCCCTCCCGCGCGACCACCTGGCAGCGGGGCGGCGGGGGCGTCTCTTTCATTGTGCGCCCGCCCTCCCCTCCCCGCACCCCGCACCCCCACTCCGGGCCCTTTGACTCTTGTGCTGTTGTCTCGCTTTCTGCTTGTTTGCGGGCTTATTTGTGTTTCACAACGCTACCCCTTCCCGCGGCGCGCGACGGCGGGCGGCGGCGGCGCGGCCGCGGGGGGCGGCGGAGGGGGGCCACGGGCGGGCCCCCGCGGCGCGAGGCCGCGCGCGATTGGGCGACGCGGGCCAGGGGGCGGGGCCGGCGCGCGCCGCCGCGCGGGGGCCGCCACCGCCGCCGCCGCCCGAGCCCCCGGGCCCGCGCCGCGGCCGCCGCCAGTCGCCCTGCGCCGTCGCCGTGCTCAGGCCGCCACCACCGCCGCCACCGCCTTCGCCGCAGCTGCGCACTGCGCCCCTCGCTGCGCCTGCCGCTCCGGCCGACGACGACGACGCGACGCCGCGCGCCCTCGCCCGCGCCGCACACACCCACCGCCCACCTTCGCCCGCGGTAAGTACGCACCGCGCGCTCGCTTGCCATCCGCGTCGCTTGCGCTCGCCGCAGCCCGCCCGCTGGCCACGCACGCCTCGCGCGGTGGCAGTCGCTAGCGGCGGGAGCGAGCCCCGCTGCCCACTCGCCCTGTGTGTTCCGACTCGTTCGTCTTCCCGCTTGACACGTTACCATCCTGCGAGTGGACGTGTATGCCGTTTGTGTGGTGTGACGTTTGCGTGGCTGTGGCGCGCGGTCTCCGCCCGGGAGGCGGGTCGGCCAGGAGCGGATCGGATAATCTGTGAGCGTGCCCGATCCCTCGCCGGCCCAGCCCCCGCCCCCGCGCCCCGTGCCCCCGCCCCGGCCCTCGTGCCCTTGCGTCCTCGCTTTAACGGCGGCCTTGTGTGTGCGCAGACGGCCGTTGTCGTCGCGAGCGCCGCCGCGTTGGAGCGAGCCCCGCCGCGCGCCTCCGCCGCCGCCGCCGCAGCCCACCTGCCCGCTCCCCATGACAACATGGTGAAGATCGAAGGCCTGCTGCCGCTCCCGATCATGGCCCGCACGCCGCTCAAGTCGTCGTTCAGCATCAGCGCCATCCTGCCCGAGACGGCGGGCCGCCCGCCGTCGCCGGCGCCCGCGCTCACGCCGGACCTCAGCTCCGACTCGGACTCCGACCTGGACGTGACCGGCGGCGCCACGCCCCCGCCGCTCGACTGCAGCAGCCGAGGCGCCGCCGCCGCCGCCGCAGCCGCCGCTGCAGCCGCCGCCGCGGCCGCCAACGCCGCCTCGGCGTCCGCCAAACCCGACGACAAAGACGCGTCCGCCGCCGCCCCCGCGGGCGACAAGGCGGCCGGCGGCAACGCCGAGGAGAAGAAGAAGAACGAGAAGCCGCCCTTCTCCTACAACGCCCTCATCATGATGGCCATCCGCCAAAGCCCCGACAAGCGACTCACCCTCAACGGCATCTACGAGTTCATCATGAAGAACTTCCCTTACTACCGGGAGAACAAGCAGGGCTGGCAGAACTCCATTCGGCACAACCTCAGCCTCAACAAGTGCTTCGTGAAAGTGCCGCGCCATTACGACGACCCGGGGAAGGGCAATTACTGGATGCTGGACCCGTCCAGCGAAGACGTGTTCATCGGCGGCACCACGGGCAAGCTGCGGCGACGGTCCACGGCCGCGTCGCGGAGCCGGCTCGCCGCCTTCAAGCGCACCGTGGTGCTGGGGGCCGCCGCCGCGGGGCTGTACCCCGGGGGGTTGGGACCCGCCGCTGCCGCCGCCGCGGCCGCCGCCGCCGCTTCGGCCTCCGCCTCCGCGGGGCCCTACCCGCCGTCGGGGCCCTGGGGGCTGTCGCCGCTCGGCCAGCTGTACTGCAACCCGGCGGCGCTGTACCACCGCTACCCGACGGCGGCGTACCCGCCGTACCCGGGCCTGCTGCAGCCGGCGCCGGGCCTGCCCAAGCCCGTGGCCACGCACGGCTTCTCCGTGGAGCGGCTGCTGGGCACGCCCAGCGGCGCGGGGCCTGACGCGGCGTCCGCCGCCGCCGCCGCCGCCCAGTACGGCTCGCTGCGCGCGGGCCTGCAGGCGCACCCCGCGCTGTACGCCGCCGCCACGGCCGCGTCGGGCGCCGCCGCCGCAGCCGCCGCCGCGGGGCCCTACCACGACTTCTACTCGACGCTGCGCTCGCTGGCGGTGGTGCCGGGGGCGGCGGCCGCCGCGGCAGCCGCCGCCGCCGCGGCGCACCCGCCCCCGCCGCCGCCCGCCGCCGCCGCCGCGGCCTCCCTGCTGCAACACCATCAGCACGCCGCCCAGCAGCAGCAGCTCCAGCAGCAGCTGCAGGCGGCGGCGGCCGCCGCCGCCGCGGCCTCCACCGCCTCCTCCAGCTGCTCCAGCAGCCCCGAGCCGCGCGCGCCGCCGCCGCCGCCCCCGCCGCCGCCCCCGCAGACCGCCGCCGCCGCCGCGGCGCCGCTCTTCAAGCCCGTGACTGTACTGGCGTCGAGGCCCAGCTAACCGCGAGCGCCGGGCGCCGGCCTGTCGGCCCCGGGCTTCGCGCTGCCCGCGCCCCGCGCCGCCCAATTGGATATGTACTCTCTATAGTCCAATTACTACCACACTTTATGTACCGTATCTCATAACGAGCATAGTACTTCAAAGACAGTCAGACAGACGAAAGAAATTGGATATGAAACCATGAGTCCAATTTTCTAGCCAGTCGCTGGCAGAGGAGAGCCGGCCGAGCGAAGCGCAGTCGGCACGCCGGCCGTCCTCTCTCTCTCGCGCGAGAGGACGGCTCGAGGGCGGGCCGGGGCGCGGGCGAGGGCGTGGGCGGCCGGGGAGGGGGGACGGGACGTAGGACGCTGGACGACGCGTCCGCGTCTCCGAGAACGACCCACGCGCACCGTCTTGTGACGGTATTGCGACTCTAAGTCAATTACGCTAGCGTGTGGTTAGGATATTGAAAACAACACTGGCGTGTTCGGATGAGATTGGGTAATGAGGCAATTGAGTCGTCGTGTAGGCGGCGGCCGCGGCCGGCTGCCTCTGAGGCCGGCGTCGGAGCCGAGGCGACGCCGACGCTGGCCGACGCCGCTCGTCGCCGGCGCCGCGATGCCACATGCCTCGCGTCGGGACCAGCCAGGCCAACCAGCGGCACCGGGCGACGGTTTGGGCGAAGGTGCTAAGACTTTGTTACTGAGACGCGGAGGAAATCTGGTTTCTAAAACCTAGTTACCTCGAACTCTCTTCGTTGGGAATAAGCCCTAAGAGTCACTCGATTGCCTTAGGCATATTGATGTGACAGTGGGAAATGTAATATATTGCTCTAATTTAGTTGCTAATGTTGAACGAATAAAAATACATGTCGTTGTTCTTGTTAAATATAACAGTCTTTATGTTGTTCTTTGTTAGTTGAAATGGGATGAATTGAATTTGCTCTGGCCGTTCTAAGCGTATGCAACTTATACTCCTTGTTTTAAGTATGTTTTTATTTATTTCTTGCCCATTGAAATACTATGTCAGCTTATTTTTAATATGCAAATACAACTGACAGAAGATTCAATTGAAAATATCAATTTTGTGTTCGACTAACTAGAAATATCTTCCTGAACTCAAAATATATAATTAATTATTTTACCCAAGAGAATCGTACTATATGTTAGGGTAATGGTTTGATATTTTTGAATACATGATTCACTAAATGTTTTATTCCCCCTGGAAAACATTTAAAGAAATCATTTCAAGTATAAAGGAATGCTAGTAAAATTTTGCATCAAAATTAGTATTCCATTCCGTAAAATATTGACTTATCTTCCACACATTAAAGCGTGAATGAAATAAACAGCGGCATTTTGCAAATCATCTAAGAGATGCAATATATTTGCCTTAGATTTTCATTTGCATCAAGAATGCCCGCTCTGTCTCATAGTCTTTAAAATCAACATTTTCGACAGCAAAACAAAAAGCTGTAAAAAAATCTTTAAACATTTGCTCAAAATTCCTGCCGAAAGCTTCCGCAAATCGGGGAAATTGCACTCCGTGCGAACAGATGAAATTTAATATGACGGGCAATCGTGAACCGTGTACACTGCGTTGCATACCGAACGGCCAGGAGCGTCTTGTATAAAGAGGAGGAGGAGGAGCTGATCCAAAGATCCAAAGCGCCCGGTCGCCCGGTGTCCGCCTGCCTATTAGGGCAATTGGCGTCGCAGTATTCTGGCGCCCGCTGGTCGCTTCGCCCGCCCCGCCACACTCGTCACGCCCCGCCACACCCCGCTCGCCCCGACTCGCCCCCGCGCGCCGCGCCACCGCCCCTCGGGTGCAATTAATGTAAAATTGATGAACGTCACCAAATATCACCGCCCGCGTTCCCACGACCTCTGGGATTCCGCTTGTCCCTCCAGCCCTCCCGCTTTGAGCCGCAGGTCTTTCAACGATTCCAAATTCTAGAGCAGTTCCCCACGTTATAACAAAGTACTTTCTTTTATTTCATTTTGTACTTCGTGTGGCTGAATAAGTTCTCAGCATCTTTTCCGTCGTACAATGTATGCTTTTTGTGTATTGTTTTGTATTTCGTGCGCATGAATTAATTTTGAGTAGCTCTCCAGTCACAGCTTTTGTTTGATAGAGTTCACGGAAGTTCACTTGCCTTACTCCTGTTTAAAAATGTTTGTTTGAATGCATAAATATTTCTAGAATGCAGCTCCTTCAGAAGTGTATGTTAGAAGTTAAATTCAGTATAGCGTATCTAGAACTCACCAAAATTATTCCGGAAATGTGAACATATTTTAAAAAATGCATTTAATTCCCCAGAATTATTCTAGGGACTTACAACTGCATAGTAAAATATAGATATCCTTGAAAATTTCTGAGTAGGGGCAGAAACACAAGTAAGTTTTGAATAAACTGAAGGAACAGTTATTAAATTAATTATTTGCTCTATTAAACAAGGTTGTGACGCGAAATAATTGTTTAGAACCTGTTTATATACAACTGTTTAACCAATTTCGGCAGATCCATGGGCATCAGATGCAATTTCTCCAAATTATAACTGTTAAATTGTTGCTGGTGTATTGAAAGTACTTTCACTCTGTGAATTTGGAAATGCTCACAGGAACTGCCGAAAATCTCGGTAGCTAAAAGCCAACCGTGACATGACAAAACCTTCCAACAATAATTTATCTACTTCGTCAAAATTTTGAGAAGCTGTAAATATTTCCCAAAATTTGTCTCGACAGCTCGACATCCATTTTTTCTCCGAAAATTGTGTCTGTTCAATTATCCCTGTAGCTCGACCGTACCCGGGGGGCTCTGTGAATCGTAAAGCGCCACGGCACGGGCCCGAAATCTCGGCCGGCTGAGGGCGTGGCCTTCGGGGGCAGCGGCGAGGCGCCGGCGGGCGTCGCGGAGCGTCGCGGCGCGCGGATCGTTGACGGACGGCGGCGTCGCCAATAATTCACGCTTGCCCGCGCCGCCCCGCAGCTTTTTCCCTTGAATTCTTGAGCCGGCATCGGCTGGGCGGGGCGCGGCGCGGACGGCGGCGGCGGCCGGCCGCCCGGAGCCGCCGCTTCTGCGTGATTTGAGCGATGAATTAAAGATCGCGACAATCGCCGTTGACGACCGGAGCGGCGGCGGCGGCGGCGATGGCGGGGTCGACTGGGCGTCGCTGAGACACGCCGGCGACGCTTCGCCATTCCTTTTGAGCCTTTTGTGAGCCCGAAGGCCTGCCGCCGATTGAGCCACCTGCCCGTCGCCCTTTGCGCATCGCCCGCCCGCCGCTCGCCCCTTGACGCCCGTAGCTCGCCCGCGTCGCCCACCGCCGGGCGCGAGTGGTTTCTTCACGAACAGTTGAAGCATATGGATAAATAGATCACGTGTGGAACCCGCGCGTTTAACCCGCAGTGGCACCTTGCTGGTGAGAGTGCACGCAACTGAAATTATGTCGGTAGCACAAGCTGCAGCTTGTCATGAAAGAAAACAAAAATTGCATTCTCACCACAATCCTAATAGATGCTGGAAGATTTGTGCACTTCACTTGTTTTCCAGTTATCTGGTTGCTACCAACATAAATGCAATTTTTAGTGGGCGTCACTTTTTTATTTTATTTTTAATTTTTATAGTAGTCTGAACGAGGAGAGACACTTTCATGGCGCACTGTACTTCAGTAATAGTTACGCAAGGGAAGTGAGACATGTGAAGCCGTGTCTGCATTTTGGTGTAAAATGCGTTGGACATGTTGCGTTCGCTGGCTGGAATGTTTTTATGTCATAGTCACGGGGGTCGAAGGCTGTATTCTCGCAGTCGATTTGGAAACGCGGGAGCGAAGCAAGTCAAATTGGTGATTGTTTTGCTAAGCGAACTTCACAAAAACATTTTGCCACGTACAAATTTTTGAATCACCACCCATAATACAGCGTATTCCTCACCTGCTTCATTTATCCGATTGCTTCAGCTGTTTGTCAAAAAATACTCGCCCATGGGGTTCACGCTTCTTGTATTTATTGTACATTGGATATTATATTTAAAGCAGAAGTAATATTGACATTGTGTATAGCGTGAGAACATTACAGCATAAAATAAACAAATGCTGTAAGACGTAATTGACTAGGGTAGAACTTATCTGCGGTGAGGATAATTCATGTTATCCTAACTGAACGAACACTAGAGCATTTTTCGAGAAGCGATAATCGCGAATGATGACCGGAACTCTTCGTTTCCGTCGTGATCGTTAAGAAAAGCTTCTTTTTAAGACTTTCGCACACAACTTTAAAAATTATATTCAGTGTAATCCATATTATCGCTGTATGTTCAATAATATTCCGTTAGAGAAATATTGTTAATTCTTACCCCAGATAAGTTCTGTCTTGGTTGTTACAGCAGTTGAGAGGAAAGTTATTTGCAATTTAAGAAGAGAAGAAACAAATTATGTACATTTTAGTTTCACAGATATTCAACGTGTATAAAAGATAAAATATATTGTCCTATACTTCTCGCAATTGGCTTTGTTCTCATTTCTGGCTAACGCCAACAAAGACCTCACTGTCCAAAGCTCCGTCCAAACCTTATCCGTTCATCACTGGAATCGTTCTAGAATAGGGCCGGGGGTTGAGTGGTAGGCAAGGGGAGGAAGGGTGCTCAAGAGGTGGTCGAGTGGAACCTACCCTCATCAGGATGTGGAACCGTTCTGGGATGAAGGGGAGGCGGTGGCAGCGACGGCGGCGGTTGTGACTACACACATCCACACACGAGATCCTATTCGCCGCACGTCTTCGAGTGCATCTTCACCCCGAGGGTAAGTTGAAATTTGAATATTTTTTTCTTATATTTCGGTGACGGTGTAATTAGTATAGAACTAATGTGGCATGGTGCCTGCATTAATGTAGACGTTCTTGTAGAAAATTGTCTTGGTGTGGTAGCTCTGTATATTCCTCTCTGTATGGTAAAAGTAAATGCAATTTACAACTCAAATACGAACGATATATTTTAAGTAATAATAAGCGTCGATTATTTCTAACCCATTGTGTGCTTTTTAGATATTGAGTCGGAAACCATTGTTATTCAACCACTGCTTTTTGCTATTGAACGATTCAAATTTCTCTCATATTTCAAAACTGTTTTATTACAAGTGCGTTAAAAAGATGTTCATGTACGCAAGTATATCAGCTCCGCTGTTCAGATTTAAACTAGTACTCCATTAATCAATTCAAGACGACTCTGTATGTTCTCTTGTGATATTTCATGTTTCGAGTCAATAAAATGCTGTTCATTTATTTGTGGCAGCATCGTTATTGTTAAAGATGGGATCTATAATGACTTATCAGCCCAGATTTTATGTTAGTATGTTGAGAAGGGAAGGTACAAGAGCATTGTTAATGCCCTTACAGTTGAACATGCTGCGTTTGTTATGAGGCTTCCTTAAAATGCAGTTATAAATTTAAAGTAAGTAAATGCTTGCAGTGTGTGTAAAGATCCACGATTTTTGTGTGAATTATTTTACTTTAATAAATGCTATTAAGATTGCAGTTATGAAACGTTTTTCTACTTCTCGCATAATGACCTCGTGCATCTTGACTAGACTTTACAGCTTACAAGAAATGCGGGATTGCACGTTTACAACTTGCATATCAAATTACTGACACATTACACCTCAAAATTGCATTCAAACTACCATATAGTTCTTTCCACGTTTGTGAAAAACATTCGTCTCAGTTATTCCGAAAACGCTCCGCCCTAGTTTTTCTGATGTAAAGAAACATATTAGAAACTTTTGATAAAAATGGAGAGAAGATATCGATGGAAAAACAAGCAAAAGAGGGAACTGGAATTAAGTGTCGGACAGAATTGAATTTCATACGGTGACATAATCGATATGCAGATTCGATGATGTATTAAAGTTTGCCATAGGTTACAGCAAAATTCAATCGAAATATGCGCAGCATTTTTCAAATTATTACTTGCTTAACTGAAACAAAATCGCATTAAAATTGTATTTATAATTTCTACATCAATTTTATGACAGGTTTTCCGCGAAACCATTTACGAATTTAATATTTCTGAATAATAATATTGAGCCATCCCCGGGTACATTTCGTACTATTATTCTAATTATTTGATTACGTTTAATTTTAATACAATCAAAAGAACGCACTGGAGATGAAATTACTACAGTCTTGTCAATTACCTAGTCGCAAATTTAAGAATGCACGTAAACGAGTAATGCATATCAATAAAGAAAACAGCCCGAATGTAAGAAAATGGATAACAATTTAAAAAACGAAATAAACAGAACATTCAAATTATGAGAAGACAACTACAATTTCTACAACTACAATTTCCAAAAACTACCTAATAAAAGTATTTTTAACAGACTAGAATCAGGATCAAAATTCGTATTCATGTAAGGGACGTTTATGAAGCATCAATTTGAAGATGACTTGTCATCAAAAGTCAGTCCCCTGTGATAACGCTTTCTGCTGCGGAACGGGGCCAAGTGCTTGGAGAGTTGAGTTTCCTGAGGAAATCAATCGCTCTTTTGTTCGCCAAGGGGCGGGGGCGGGGCGGGGAAGGGCGGAAGGGAGGAGAAGCAAGCTGTAGGCGTTAGCGAGACCGGGCGCTGGAGAAACCAGCGTTTATTGAGCGATTTTATGGATTTGCATGGCGAGGGCGGCGGCGGGGTCGAGGGCGGGAAGAGGCGGGGTTCGCGGAGGGGTCGGATTTAATTGGCGAAGAAAAAAGGGCGCGTTATGCTCGGCTGTGTGTGTGCGCGCGCGTTAACAGGCTGTTATTCCAAGAGATTCCACTAACTGAGTTGGCTTCCGCAACTCGGAAGTAATACGATATGTTTCAATCTTCTTTCCACACTGTTCTTCCCCTAGTTTATCTTATCTTTTTTTGCCTTCTCGGTTTATGGGTGCCAGAGGTTGTTTGAATCGGATGCTGATAGTTTTATTTACATGAAATAACCACGAAAAGTGGGTTTTGAGCGGGTGAAGCTTTGTTTAGGGAATGTGACGAATGTTGTCGACTGTTGCGTAATAATAATTTGTTCTCGTAAGAGCTGGAACTTCATAACGCTAGCCACAGCGTTAGCAATGCTTCACCTCATGTTAATGTTTTGAGGAACAAAAAGGTGAATTTGTTACATAAGTTCTAAGATTGCCATGATAAATCAAAAAAAAAGAAAAAAAGAAAGAAATAGAAAAAGTGGTTGTTTCACATTTTCTCAACAATTTTGTCTTCTGCCAATTCAACACCTTACAATATGCTATTATTCTGTAGACAATTCTCAGTGTGATTTTCATAGATAATATCTTTAAGATACAAAGAAAATATCACTCTTGAATAAGCTGAATTCCTCTTCGAGTAGATTAAATTAAAAACAAAATTGTTACGCATGTTGTCCGAATCAATTTTGTTCAATCTTATTTCTTCCATCGTTGAATATCATCATAAACAAAAAACAAATAATCCATCGTCAACATTGTCTTTATTTTTATAACAATTATATTTTAATAATTGTACGATTGTAGATTAAACATTCGTGTAGAATTTAATTCTATTTCATTTTGCAAAATGTGTACGATCTAACAGAAAAAATGTGAACCAACTTTAGTTCTTTGAAAAACAGCATAATTATTCAAAAAGAAAAAAGGTATTTCTTACTTAACAGTAGTTGAATGGTGATCACGACGCTATAAAATACTAATTAAAACAAAGAATTTTAAATTACTATTATTTTTTTCATCGGTTTTCTACAAATTAAAAATTTAAAAACAGTTTTCATTTATAGCCTCTGAAAATTAGGTTCATATGTAATACTATTTCAACATAAAACTTGTGAATGAAATGTAGGAACTTTAAATCCAAGTTTATGTTTCGTAGTGTCTTTTCTGAATGTTTGTTAAAATATCTACGACTAAACCACGAGTATTCCTATCATAGATTCGCAATGTTTCAGAAATATTTGATACTTCACATATTTGAAAACAATTCAGATTTTTACACTCCTCTGTATCAGCAAATACGGAGAGAGAGTCTTTGAGGAAATATTAGTAGTCACAATGTTTTACTGTCATGTATGTTGGGTGATGTTTTGATATGTGTAATAACAAATAAAACGGAATATAAAATATATTTATTAAATAGACACAATAATAATGAGTTTCATTTGCTCCACTTCATTTGCAAGCAATTCTCACCTAGTTAATTCATATTCTCGAAGGATTTTTTCAATGTTAGAAAAAAACCGCCGACCAATAACCTTTCTACTCGTACGGTGAAGTAAATATTGTATATTTCTAGAGAAACGGAAAAAGCAGATCATATAACATAGAGAACATAATTTTGTTGTACATTTATGGTTGGTAAAATATTTTGAAAACTACGTGTAAGAGCACAAAGCAATATTCGCGTGTTTTTCCACCGCTGCTCCCACTCGTGCTGTAGTTCATTACATTCTGCAATGAGGATCTGTCCAATAGGCTCCTTTTTTTTCTGCGAGAATTTTTTCGTTGTCTCACACGGTGTAACATTCCTTGGCACTGTTTGCGCTTTAAAGATTATGTCATGATTAGGGGGCATATTCTAATGAATTGTCATTTTTCTCTTTTCACTTTAGAACAATGCCGTTTAGTATAGACATTCATTTTGTTATGAAAAAAGGAAATCACTCATTTTTATGTCATTTTTTAAATTTTGCCGTCATTTTTAATGCATTTTCGCTGTTTTTTATTGATTTTAATATCATTTTAATAGTACTTGCTTCAAATAACATTTATTAGATGCATCAAATGTTCTACACAGTATTCCTAAATAGCCTATTCAATTTCATCGCTAAGAAATCGTAATGTCAGCCGTTGTATGTAATCTAAGGTTCCTGTGACGCATATAAGTGGCTTTGTCGGTTCGGCTGATTTCGGGATAACTAAAGACAGAGATTTTCTGGTAAAGAACAGTCGGAACTAAAAGTTTGCATACTGAGTTCACGTGAACGAAAGGAAGAATCCTCGATTACATCAGAAACATATGTTACTTGATGGATGTTGGTTATCCATCAGCTTGAGGTGTTCATCCCAACTGTTTTTCATCAAATTTTTGTACGTAATTTTTCTTGGATTTTAGTGCATTCCAAAAAAATTTTGAGAGCATTTTATTGATCATTTCTTGTGGTTTTACGTAATCAAAATCCGCCCCTAGTCATGATCATACAGAGGTGTTAGGGCATGAAATATAGAGAATTGTGTAGATAAACAAAAAATCGTTTAAGATATCCTATGATAATTTCTACTGTACGATCTGCTACAAGATATAAAGCTGTGATTCAATAATTACTAGCAGCAAGTAATTTTGTACATAAGAGATTAAATTTAGGTTTTTGGTATTCGATAGATATAGGGGCGGACGTGACGAAATAGTTCATTGGTGTTTACAATATTTTCTCTGCGGTCGAATTTTAATGATCTTCCTCTTTCAAAATTGCTGACGTTGATATAAAGCCAGCTATGTTGCAGATTATTAGTCTCGACATCAGTCGCTGGATTTGGTGTGATTCCTAAAACATGACCCCAAATCCACTATTAGTAATAGGCGATCAGACGTCTCGCCATAGAGCCATTTTATTGTAAGCAATCGACTCTGTGCTATTTAGTCACGATATGGGATATTTGACACCGCATACATCATGTACTTTATTTTGTGAGACGTTTACGATTATCTACACAATGCACTTTACTCGTATTACATTCTCAAACTCCACAGGTCAGGCGGGCGCCATGATCAGGTGGCCCTTGCTAGGTTAGCGACTTGTTATTTTAGTCCTACCCGACTAAAAGATAGACGTGTTTATTCCTTATCCATATTATTCGTCTGTCCAAATGTTTGAGTAGAACTCACGATATTTTTATATTAATTTGTTACATGTTTGGGACTCTGCAATCCTCGCTTTAAATTCTACTAATGAAACGTTTGTTTCCAATGCTCGTTTATATGGAAATGCGTACTTAAGCATTTTGAATACATGTGTTTTATATTTTCTATTCCTCAAGGCATAGCTACTTCTGAAAACATAATACAATATATCTTCTTGTCCTTTAAAAATTTTAAATTTTTACACTTGAATTCCATGATATAATAGATATATTGACATCTAATTGAAAGGGTTATTTCATCTTGTTTTATCACAGCGCGTTCATCTAACGAAAATCTGGAAGCTCCTAGAGTTGTCTGCAAATCATTTCACGTGCCACATTGTTTTCTTTTTACATACACAAGAGACGCAAAGTAAATGAAGTAAATACATTGGTCACTAGATTTTGTCGCTATAAGGTTAATAAAAATGTGTGTAAATGTTTTTATTTCATTACCTATCGCAATCTCTTTTTCATCATTGCACTACACATTAATGGCCTGTATTGCCTCTGGGTGATATTGTAAATCCTGTACATTTGAGAATAATGTGAAATCAACAAAAACTATAGTTAAAGAAAAAAACTAATATAACTTTTTATTTTATTACACATTACTTAAATAATTTAAACAACGACAAGAACAATAAATTATTAAAATATTATCACGTAGTATTTGATATATTTACACACTAAAGCAGAGTTTGGATGTAAATTTGAGAAGAATTTTATTTGGGAAAATGAGACGCAAGAACCAGTTGCATGTCACCAAAGGTAAGTGGGAATCATTACAGATCTTCTAGGTAATATTGTGTGAAAAGTTCAATAGGACAGAAATTAAAATACCAATTATTTTCTCTTCACAATGACTGTCGCCACTAAATGTGAGATTGTACGTCGTCCAGAAAGCATTCCTCTGCAGAAAGAATTTGAATACATGTGTCCAAAAGATATTACCAAGACTTTGTTGCATGCCACTCAGGATTCAATCAATATTCGATGTTCTTTCTCCTTGTTAAGCTTCGTTGTAAGATCGACACTGCGTTTAACGTAGCATTTTTGAGAAGCATTTAATAAAAAAAACATTAAGAAAATATTGGCCTATAATACTAGTTTTCAATGAAATGAGTCCTGTTTTCTTACCATTTTGTGTTGGATGAAAATTATATATTTTACATTACTCCTCCCGCAGAATTATTTAATAGATGGCGGATACAAAGTAAATCGTGTTGTATCTCGTATCTAAATCAAATAGGTATATTTGTAAGCAAGTGTCATTTAAGGAGGATGTTCAATTAAACAAAATTGTTTTGCGCTCACAAACGGGAGTGTTGAAGGGCTTTGAAACAAGGATAACAATACCATAATTTGTTTTATTTCCCTTCTGCTGTCTTTGAGTATATTAAGAACTGTTATTAGAAAAATTCCAGTTCAATACAAAAAATTATTTTCGTTCGTTACAATGTCAAGTGCTTCGTTGTCGACACATCTACCAGTAATATGTCCTACTAATGTGTTGTCGAACGTGAATTGTTGGGAAATGTATTTCTAAATAATTCTGAAGAGCTTCTTTTCCTTATACTATTGTTACTTTAACTTTTGTCATTTTGAAACAAAATAACAGATAAAAATTGTGCCAGAAATATCAATGGCAATGGTTTTTAGGAGAAATCGTCTCCTTTTACAACTATCTCATGATAAATTATCAGTATTAAAGCAATTTTACTCAGAAATGAAAATTTACTTTTGAAATACAGTAACACTACATTTAATTGGCCAATTTTCCAGCGGTCCATTTCTGTGTTGTCTTTCGATTGTTCGGGTTTCCTTTGACTCAATGATATCAAATCTACGTTTCATTTTAATAGTCTTTAATCGAATATTATTTTACAATGTCAGTGCACAATCATAATTCTAATATTTATAGCAATTCCGGAATAACAACAGATTGTTTCAATAGTTCAGCTCAATCTACACGAAAACGGACTTTGAAAACAACAGAAACAAAGACATCGTAAGCGGATAACGCTCAATTGGAACTATTTTTAACATCGTTACTATTTTAAAGGGTAATCTACATGATACAAAGAAATTGGTTGATGGATATATTTATGTTATTGCATCCCTCTCAAAATTAAAATTCCTATATTTATTAATGAGTTTTTCAGTTTTATAACAATTTCTTATTCACATTTCGGTTGTCCACAGGTTACCGCCGTCAGAAGTCGGAAACCCCGATATACCAACAATTTGTTACTTGTGTAACGAAGTTAATCCAAGTGCTACCTAACGAAATTGCATTCATAGAGTGCTTCCGGCCACAGTTTGGACGAGCCCCATCGTTCACATCCAGAATACACATGCAAACCTTCCGTTGGAGAGGAGTCACAATGCACCGAAGGGTAAGATGCATTTCTACAACTCTTTGCATATTGTAACTTATTTCCGTATACTGTGACAAATCTCCCTATGTTTCGAGGGTCCAGGGAGAGTATAAACTGAATACCCAATCATGAAATGATTTGCTTTTGACTTACAATGATAATATAAAGTTCGAAATTGTAATTATTTTATAAAACACAAGACATTCGATGAGAGAATGAAATGAAACAATTTTCGAAGTTTAGAGAGGCATTTTACCACACCATCTCCTTCCATTGAGTAAACGTTGATTAATTTTTAAGGATACCACTATAAGAATCTATCTGAAGAAAGAATCTCGTCTCAAGTGCCTATGGAAATACAAATTATTGAGCAGAGATTTAAAGCAACGTATCTATTATGTCTTTGATCTGTTACGGTTTTATAAATATTTTATTGCAATTTATAATGATCTCAGAATCGAGTCCTAATTTCTATCTTCCAATGTGCTCCATTCTTTCAGTCTTAAGTTCTGTGGGTTTGTAGTAATCATTGCATATTATAATACTTTCTATATACCTCCAGCGCGTTTTTTCTCTTTTCGGAAAAGACACCTATTTCTACTTCTATTCATCCGACTTACGTACCCACATCAACTTCAACGTTTCGCTTCAATTGTGTCAATTATATAGACGTCAAAGTTTGTCTCTCTTGGATAGTTGACACTTTTCATCTAATAATACATAATTATAACAACGATCACAAAATATAATCTCCATTTATAATATTTTCTTTATTTGCTTTGCTAATTCTGACTTAAACTACATTAGTCATAATACTTTCTAGAACTGATTTGTAATTCAGCTTTTATTTGTTTATTTTTTATATTTCATAGTCTCAAGCCATATTTTATTGCTTTTGAGATTATTTTTCTTATATAAAACGATTCTTAATTCCAAATCTACTTGACCGATATTTGGTAATAATGACATCTATATACTACATACTATACAAGAGTATAATTTTACGACAATTAGAATTAAACGATATGTTGTTCTCTAACATGATTGGTAGAAATTCTTTACACTTTATCAAGAAATTCTTTATCAAGAGCGTATTCATATACGCACTTGAGTACGTGAAATTGTGGAAATGTTTGTGGAAATTGCGCAAAAACCAAAACCAATTTTTAGTGATTTTCCTCGTACTTACAAGTTATATTTTACCGGTTTATGTTCATAAAATTTTAAGCAATAAATAATATGTATAGTTAAAAACGTAGATTGAATACATAATTGCTTTCTTCTTCTTCTTCTTCTTCTTCTTCTTCTTATTATTATTATTATTATTATTATTATTATTATTATTGTGTTACTTTTTGGAAGGAAGCAAATAAACGTAGTACACACAATTGGAAACCAAGTCAATGTCCGTCTTTAAAGCTTTCAAGGATAGACTTACGTTGTTTACATGAAATGTGACGGCTTCAAGCTAAAACTTCTTTTTATTCTATTTTCGTTTAAACATTTGAATAATCAAAAAGTACAATCAAGAGTTCCCATATCGATCCAGTTTTTCGTCCAGTTTTCCCCATTTCGTCCAGTTTTCCTGATTCATTGAGCAAATATTTTAAGCAATTTTTCTTAATATTTAATATTAATAGTATGTATTAATTATGTTTTCACTGAACATTATAAATACGCACTTTAGTTCCAATGTATGATTTGAATTCTTTTCGACTGAAGTAAGAAATTTTCTTAACATTAAGAGACTAAAAAGTTTCTGGATTTTTTAACGTGTCCAAGCAAGTTAATTAAACGGAACAACAAATGTTTTCTCTGAAGCATCGTTTGTAAATGAAAAAGATACTCTTAACATTTCTGAATCAGTTAAAAGTCTTTAATTTGTTGAGGAATATAAAAATAATTGTTTGTGTGAATTATTCCAGTAGGAGATACTACACCGTATATATTAAATTCCTTCACAGTTTATTGCAAGTATTTACAGACTTCTACAAAATGAAAAATTCTGTGGAAAAAAATTGCGGCGATACCTAATAGTAAATAGTAGATATGTAAATGAATAGAAAACTATCAAATTTTAAATCCTCATGTTATGTGAACTGTATCAACTTGTTACTGATTTTGGATTGGAATTTTACCATAGTGATCTGAAATAATATTCTTTCACTTTGCTTTGTTTATTCACAATACTTGTTTTAAAATAAACATGAGAGAAGAGCTGCAGAGTATTTTATGTCGTCATTATACCTGTGAAGTGCAATAAATCGAAACATATTGAAGATACTTAAGATACGCGCCGCAAATTCGCCAAATTGTTCTTCACCACTCAATTGTTCTGCCATTTGTGTAGATCAGATGTAACAAGAAGAGAGGTCAAGAGGACAACAGAACACTAGAAATCCTTTACAGTCAATCCAACTATTAAACAATGAACCTCTTTCCGAAAATGGTAATTATTACCCGTATACGTACAATGTTAGTTCCGAATTCCAAATACTCACGCACTAAGGCCACAGAAACTTTTTTAGCGAGGCAAAACTCGGAAATCTACTGATATGCATAATTTCCCGGATCTTGATCTTCGTGACTATCTCGGTTATCCCTTGCTTCCACTCAGAGAATAGATTAGTGCTCAAATAGCAATCTTTCGTATTGTATCAAATTTAGTACTGTTAAATAAAAAAATAATTCAAGAATAATATGTTTAAACCTCTTTGAAGAATGTAGTACGTAGACATGAAAATTTCTTAGTTAAAAATATCCAAAGGGAGATTCCTAAGACTTTATGAAACTGTTAAGTAAATAAATGAATTTGAGCAAAAATTAAGAGGGTTTACTAATTTGTGCTTGATGCCTAAAATTATATTTTTCATCATCATCATCATTATCATCATCATCATCATTAATAATAATAATAATAATGTAATTATAATTATTAATAATTGCAGACATTTTCACTCTTTGAAAGAAAATAACTACATTTCCTTCCCAAAAACAAATGTTTTATTTTATTGAAGCGCTCGTTACCACTTTTGAAGCATCCTGTGTTTATATCGTATTACGAATATTAGGGTGTAATAATGTGTATAGACTTTATTATTAACTTGCTCATTAATTTAGCCGCAGAATTTCTTCACACACATACACACACACACTTCCACGCACACAAACACGTTTCGAGACGCCTCGCCATCGGTTCTAAAATTGTTTAGCGCCATAATTCGCCTCGCCTCTCTATGTCTTTGGCGGCGGGTTCGCGCGCCGCAAATCCGGTCGGAGCCGCGGGCAGCGGCGGCGAAGGCGGCGGCGGCGGCCGGGCAGGCCTTAGCGGTCTGCTGATCGCAAGGCGTCGGCTACAACTTAATTGCGACGACGTCGGCGGCAGGCGCGTCGGCGGCGACGCGGGCGGGGAGGCGGGACCGCGGCCGGGGCCGGGGTCGAGCGGGGAGGGAACACGGGACCGTAAAGACGCGACCGCGCGGGCGGCGGACGTCAGCGGAAGAGGGGAAGGGAGGGGAAGGGAGATGGACCCCGCGGCGTCGCGCGGCCCGTGCGTGTCCGTGCGTGCGTGAATTCGTGCGTGGAAAGCGTGTGCACGCGTGATGCGGCCCCGAGGTGCCCGCTGCTTAGCCGCAGGCCGGCGGCGGTGGCGGCGGCGGCGGTGGCCGAACGTTTGCAGATTGTAGCGCGGGGTGAAGGCGTGCGCACGAGAGGCGATGGCGAAAAGAACACATTTACGAAAGGAAACAAGCGGTGCTACAACAGCACATACTTTCTCGTATTATTCTAACTTTTGCAATTTTTTAATAATTCAGATCGTTAAATGAAAATGAGACCTGTAGCATTTTTGCACGCGTCCTTGAGTACGAGTCATTGAGAAATTGTGTTTTTTAATAAATTCATTTAAAATCAAGCTGGAATTATGCAAAAACTCATGCTTTTTTTAAAGAAATTGTACCTGGCGTATCGTAACGATCTCATCTTTGAGATTAGATTTAATTCAAGACAAAATCTTCAAATAAATTAGTTATCTTCAATACTGTGTAATTCATGCAATGATAAATGTTTGCAATTTTCGAAATTACAGAGTTCGTCGAAAATGGAACCAGCATCATTTTTTACCGTCCTTTGATACAAACGAGAAGAAAGTTTAACGAAAAAAAATGTTATAGCCGTTTTTGAGAAAATAACTATTTAAAAATATATTCTATTTCACTAAAAATTACGCGAAACGTACTCATCATTACGAAAAAAGTTGTAAATGACCTGATTTCATGATCGGTCTTTGAACGACAAATTTCGTTAAGAAAAAAATTACCTAGTCTTCAGGACTATTGTTCAATACAATAAGTTTTAAGACGTCCCTGAAGAAAATTAAACTTTTACAATTTTCGGAAACTGGGGATTTCAACGCAAAGGGGACCTCCGCATATTTCCGGATGTCAGTATATTTGAGAGATCATGTGAGCGTTTGATTGATATATTGCTGGTAGAAGATGAAAGATTTCATACAAGGCATATGCGATGGTTACGAAATTTCTTACAAAGATATGTGCCCCTACAAATATTTTAAAAGAAGAAGCATTTGCCGTATCAAAATTGTTGCATAAAAATCAAGGCACCTTAAAAAATCAAAGCACATAGAATCTTCTGCATGCGGAGCAAACGGAGGAAATAAAAATAAATCAACATTCTATAAATCTTAGTCACTCTCGATTTCAAGATATATATAATTGAGTGTTGATGGCAACATTACCGTAAAAGTAAATGTTGATAATCCTCAAGTATTTTGGTGTGCACTTGCCAAAAGGACATATTTGACGATGCTTGGATACTGTTTGCTAGATCATTTTTATTCAGTGTTTGATGCTTTACAAATTTATTCCCCACGAGAATAAGGTGATACCTTAACTCAAGAAACGTGTGATTAAAGCCGCACTGCAATCACGTTTAATTGAAAAGTTAATATCTAAAGTTTTATATATATATATATATATATATATATATATATATATATATATATATATAAGAAAGGTTAAGAGATTTAAAATTCTCGAAGCATAATTCTTGTATGGAGAGATCGGATGTATGTGCCATGTGTGTGATCGGATGTAGGTCTTTACAACATATTTTCTCCACTTAAAAATAATACTAGCCAACAAAATTTGAACTTTTTTATGTTATAAGGGAAACAAAAGGTGTTTCTGATCTACTTTTTTGTGCTTATTTCAAATATTTTTACAGAACTTTTTCATCACCCAGGGTTTCCGTGTTATCACATGAAAAACATTTCTCGTGTCTATACACTGTAGTATTATAAACTCTTAGCTGAAATTACATTTACGCGCCTAAAATGTATGCGAATGAGTTTTTCGACTGTACTTCGCTTGAGGAACATCTCTTTCCAGCGTCCAACAATAGTCTGCCAACATATTTGGACACCATTTACGCTGGTTGCGCCTTTCCATTTCCGTGATGTCCTGGTGGAAAAGCTCCATGTGTTGGTCTCCCACATCCCCTAGGTTTTGAGGGAAGAAATCGAGATTGGAGTGCAGAAAGTGTATTTTCAATGACATATTACATCCTAGTATCTTGTTGTATCTCTGGAAAATTGTTCAGTCATTGTTATATCACACGGTGGAGTTGGTATGGGAAGTCCTGGCCTATGAAGCATCGGTCGAATTGCTGAATTTAAAGGCGTGAGTTAACAATATGTCTGGACTTCGAAATTATTCCAGATATATTTGTCAAGCAGAAGTAGCAGTCCTTATGTTCCTTCGGTTCCTTAGGTTCTTAATCATCTCACTGACAAGTTATCTGTAGTTATCAGGCTTGAAGTTTCCCAGAAAGTTTGTTACAACTTTCTTTAGAGATTGCCATGCGGCTGCTTCTTACATATTTAACACGCTTTCAAATTGCGTATCGTTCATCAGTTCCCTTATTTGAGGATCAACAAATATTCCTTCTTTTACTTAAGCATCACTGATCTTTGGTAACTTATTTTTTAGGAAAAGAAATGTACTGTCATCACGATCCATAGATTTCACAAAATTCTTAATAAAACCTAATTTGATGTGCAGTGGAGGCAATAAGAGTTTTTCAGAACTTACAAGTGGTTGGTGAAGAACATTTTCATGTCCTGGATTAAGTGACTCTCTTTTCGATCAGTTATTTTTAATATAATGATTACATTTATATCTGGTATTGCAGTTGTCCAAGAAGCAACATAATTTTGTATACCCAAGCTGTCACCCTAGTAAGATTGCTACAACTTTCAAATCCTCACATATCTGCCAAGAAAAAATTTTCATACTTGATAGCGGATAGTAAGAGTTTCATATTCACATAATTTTCCTTCAAATCAACTGTAAGGGCTAAAGGAACGGATGGATATATGTTTCCATTATGTACTAACAGGTCTTTCAAACTTGTTTTCGAGGAGCATATGAACAAATGCCATCCTCAGATTTATGCTCAATCCCAGTAACTGGAACACATTTTCAACAGCATTGCGGAAAACTAGGTACTCTTTAGAAAACAAATGATCAAATTCCTTTTGGCGTTCGCAGAAAAACTTTCATTGGCGTCACCCAACTCCTTTCAATCTTGAGGCGAGTAATTCTGCCGTGGTTTTACTTAAACCAAAATCCCGAACCAGAGAGATTTAAATTCGCCTGTGTTACTAAGTGAGAATCATTTATAGCATCTTCCGCAAAACCTGGATCATTCTGTAATTTACCCTAACATCGGAAAATTGTTCAGTCATTGTTATATCACACGGTGGAGTTGGAATGGGAAGTCCTGGCCTATGAAGCACCAGTCGAATTGCTAAATCTAAAGACGTGAGTTAACAATATGTCTGGACTTTGAAATTATTCCAGATATATTTGTCAAGCAGAAGTAGCAGTCTGTCAAATGATCCTTAGGTTCGCGCCATATCATCGGGATTGCAAAAGGCATAGGACGGGATTCTTTCAACCAGCCAGTTAACAGTGTTACACTTTGGGCACAACAGATTTCCGAAGCCCGTCTTGTTCTGGTCTGTTTTCTGGTTGAAATAACACACGGAAGCTCTTCTTATTAGAGGAGTAAACTTTTGCCTCTGCGCTTTGAAAGTCACCTCACCACACACGCAACAGAAATGGTTTTTATCACTAACACACTTTCGAGACATGATTCTTATACACTATACATTTGTTCACTACATCTTATAATTCAGTGGACGATATTAGACACTTCCATCACAATCCAATTGACAATGAAAGAGAGCAGAGAATTAGCTTCTTTCTATTAAGAAACTTATTTATCTGCAAATTTCACCTTAAATCATAGTTTTGAAGCGGAATGTCATTGACATTGTTGTAATTCGTGAATTAAAGGTAACAATCACCAAATTTTATAAATTCATTATTGACATAATGAAATAAAATTTAAATGTAAAATACTCCTAATCAGAATCGTATATACCACGAATGTTACTAATCAGAAAAAAAAATATTTCAAAATTACAAAAAAGTGGTGGGTGAAAGAAAGTTCCTGAATTTATTTTTGGAATCAGAAGACGCTAATACGTACAAAACGCTACAAATTGTTTATGTAACAAAATCATTGTTTACCAGTGTAATTAATTGCTGCTTTGAATAAGCGCCATAAGCATCTCACGATCCGAAGCTGATGAAATTCATTCAAAATATAGTTTTATTAATATTTTATGGCAACGAAGTATCTCAATTACAAACGTTATAAATACCTATAAATCGTTGCTTTTGACGCCGCTAATTGACAATGCTCTAATTATTTTATTTGGAATGCCGCCAACGAAAAATCACCAATAAACCAATACTTACAGATCATGGAAATTAAATTTAAAATTCAGCATTAATTTAAAATTCTTAATACGAAAACATGTCCATTACACATTTCACCAAAAGCCTCCTTTGCAAACATTCGGGTTGCACCAGTGGTTTTAACAATTCTAAATATGGTTGATTCATTGTTAGTGATTCCGGGCAAGTCCACCGCTATGATCATTAGTTCAATAAGTGTGGTGCATGTTTTTCCTCTGGAGATGCCGGTGATCGTCCCTCACTGGGTGGCGAGAACCGGCTATACCGTCGGCTAGCGGGGTTTTCCCTAGCCAGGCATCTCCGACTAGCAGAGAACCATTCCAGTCGGAACAAACTCTAAGCTCCTGACCGGTTTCCCAGCATATGTGGTATTGTAGTGCATGTTAGTGTAACTGTGTGTAATTAAGTGGTGAAGATAGATCAAGGAAGAGGAAGGAAATATCGTGTAAGGTCCGTGGCCCGTTTCTTAGGGTACTGCTCCGGCATTCACCTGATGTTGAACGTATAAATCACGGAAAACTACCAATTAGAGCAACCGGCTGCCAGAATTCTCCTTCAGACAGCGACCTAGCTGACAAGCTAGTGTCAAAAATCCTGCCTCCGCTCCGCTGGGACTCGAACCTAGGACCTCCCAGTCAGAGGCACTGCAGTGACATCAGTTGATGCTCTTTTTCTTTCTTTCTTTCTTTCTTTCTTTCTTTCTTTCTTTCTTTCTTTCTTTCTTTCTTTCTTTCTTTCTTTCTTTCTTTCTTTCTTTCTTTCTTTCTCTTTCTTTCTGACTTTCTTTCTTTCTTTCTTTCTTTCTTTCTTTCTTTCTTTCTTTCTGTCTTTCTTTCTTTCTGTCTTTCTTTCTTTCTGTCTTTCTTTCTTTCTTTCTTTCTTTCTTCTTTCTCTCTCTCTCTCTCTCTCTCTCTCTCTCTCTCTCTCTCTCTCTCTCTCTCTCTCTCTCTCCCTCTAAATATAGTAATAGAAGAGAAAGGGTCGTGAGGATTCAGCGCCCTCGAAGCCGATGACACATATTCACATACACAGTTTGAACAATTTTTTTGTAGTAACGAACATCATTCAATATTTCGACTGAATGCGTGATAAATAAATATAAATCAACAAACACTACATTTTAAATATCGTGTAAATGAACACTTCTTATGAGTATATCAAGTCGGATACACACTACACGAATAGCTCCCAAAGAACCACTTGCGCCACTGGTTTTAACAGTTCCAAACGTATAGTAAACATTAACTAAGGAGGAGATCGAGTGAAAATACTTTTTCTGTCCTCGATTTACCTGTATATTTGTTCTTGGTATTTTATATAGAACATGCCTGAATGTTTTTGCGATTATGATTCAAGAAGCCTTTTCAGATTTGGCCAATGTTGCAAGATGTTGCACTTGTAAATTCAAATATGTGACCATAGCATGAACGTGTGATATGGAAATTTGTTTAGCGACCTTGTTGATTACTTTTTAGTTGTGTTCATTTATTTATTGAATATTTAATGAAGATTCCACACCTATTAATCAAAACTTTATGAGTGAATATTAAATTTTTAAAAAAGTCTGTCCGATTGGGTCTGATTATTACAAACGGGTATAAAATATCCAATGAATATTAAACAACTTCATACTGATTCATTAAGGTCTATCAGTAGTCTGCACTAGCACCAATGCTTCTTAACAAAACCACACAAAATGGTTTTCCAAAACGGAGTGCGCACACTACTAAAGAACAACAAATAAAATGCTGTCATGTAAAACTAGAATAAGTTAAAAATGATAGCCAGCATACCCGTCACGAATACTGAAATAGCATAGCATATACAAAGAATTGTTGTACAGTACATATATATATATATATATATATATATATATATATATATATATATATATATATATATATAGTAAAACAGTTCATTCATTTCATTATTTATAATGAATTCAGTATTCAATATTCAGTATAAACTGCATGTTACATATGGGGGAGAAGTATAATTTGAGTACTTTTTCTTGAGCTCCGGAATCCTATCGACCCTTTTGTAAGTTAAATGATAAATAACCGTGCACAATAGCAAGGTAAGCAACATTTGAAAACTAGAAATTTTCGCTCCCGAGCGATAGAAATTTTATTTGCATCGGTAAACGAATTGCACATTTGATTTGAAAGTATTGTCAAAACATCACATCATTTCCCCGACTTTTCTCCCACTACAACCAGCAAAAGGAAATCACAACAAAACGTGCTCATAGTGAAGCTACATTTAAGTCCAGAAGCAAAACCAGGGGCCATCTCGGCATTTGCTCATTTTCATACTTCACAGTTCCTTTCATGTGAAGAATATAAAAAGTTGCTATTCCAAAACGCCAAATGTGAATACCAAATATTTAATGGTGGGGGTCTTCCTTTGAGTTCTACTGGCATGACGTTCTCTGTGGCGTAAGCAGTGATGCATTTAGTATGATAATTCCGTCCGTACACGCAATATGAGAATAGGCGGAATAACAAAATCATATACTTACATGTTCCAGTCAATCGAAACTCTCTTATTGCTTTTTGATTTTTCCTGATTTTCTCGGCTTCTAATAGAACTGTAGACACCTCTCGCATGGTCGAAGGTGCATAGGTTTCTTTCAGTTTCTGAGCACATTGGAAATTCGTACTATGAATTGCTATGTAGGGCCTACATATGAGGTATTTTGCCTCACACAGGCAACGTTTCTCTTAAGAAATTATCCTACATACTGTTGATGGCAATTACTAGATTCTTTTTTCTGTTGTAATTTTCATGTAAGATATATTGAATGTAGATTTATTCTTTTCTATTTTGTGCTCTCACTCTATAACCAGCAATATTTTTTATACTTTTTTATTCATTTTGTATTGTTGCAAGTAATTAATAATTCGTATGAGCTTGCTAACAAATTTTTCACTTTAATTGTAGGTCAAGTGATGAATTATCCAACTTCTCATCTTTATTAGAAGAACATTAACCCAAATGCCTCTGATAAAACAAGAATATCATATCGTGCTTACTTGCACTCTGAAGACTACTGCTTCTAATATTTAAATAAACTTTCCGTGACACATTTAAAGTAGCAAGTTACCGTTGTTCAGTTTAGGAAGCGTATTTTAATGACTATTTTTTTTTACCTCAGTCATTAACTCTTTTAAAGCGTTTCAAACATCACTTTTAGACTTCTAATAGCTGTTTCTTTAATGGACACATTTTGGAATCTTCATGATCTATTATCATAATTGAGAAAAAATTGCAATACAATTTCGTATGTTTTGCACTTTTGATTGCAAAAATATTTCATTATTACTGGGAAGAGATACATTTTTCAGAATACCGAAAAAATTCTAATTACCTTGGAGCTCGTAATGCCAACATTTTTAAACGGATTAAATAGAAATTTTAATAATGGATTATGATAGGTATCTGATATAAATGTAATTTTTTGTCGGGAAACCTCCTGTCTTAGAATTTCTCCTAGTGACAACTTTATTTTACTAAAATGTTCCCATGGTATACTGTGATATTTAAATTTTCTCTGCTACAAAAAATTTGTTAGCGACAACTTACGATTGCATGAGTCATTTAATATTGTGTTAAGTATATGCGGTCGAAAATTGCAAAAATTGAGACGACGATAGGGTTAAATTTTGCTCTTGTTTGGGAAAATACACTGCAATTTAGCGAATTATTAGCAACTAGCCAACTTAAAGTCTATGATTTCCAATAAAGTTCAGTGAATTTATTGATCAAGTTGTCGATAGAATTTTTGTGGTTGTCAAATTATTTTGTTTTATTGGTGAAATTTGTATGACTTTGTCCATATTATTTGCATACATATTTCTTAATGTTTAAGTTATTGATATCCTTTCCTTGTCAATCTCCAACTAATGTAAAATTTAACCACGAAAACTAATGAAAAGAAAATGATGGGCTCATTGAATCACATCTATTATTTGTTGACTTGGGTTTCACTTGCGTTTGACCTGGGTTTTCCTTTGATAACTTCCTTAAGAATATCTATCCTTGCAGGGTTTTAGGATTAGTTTACTATATCATGAATGAACTGGATAAGTTTGTTTGCCATATGTAGGCCTGTAAGCCCTGCACAAATGTTCAGTTTATCAGTGTTTGAGTTTATGTTTACATCTTGTGGGTTAATTGGTTGTGTGTTCCAACGAGAATCAGGTTGGGGAAATTCAACACTTATTATGGGATTCTAAAGATTCCACTATAAATATTTTTCTGGAATCCGTGTGTTTTTATTAATTAGCAGTTTGACGATAGAAACCTGTATAAAAGTGTCAACTTCAATCTCTCACTGTCATGTCAGATTAAGGACCAGGAAAAAAATAATTTTTGAGAACATGAAGTCTTAGTAATTACATTATTAAATTAGTCGTAATAATTTTCTCTGTATATACAGGAGAAGGAATATTCAAAACTAATCCCTTTAATCAAATGAATTGTTTCTAAATGCATTTATGAATCAGTTATATTTTTTCTATTATATTTTGCCTACATTACAAGTATTCTACGGCACATTATTAGTGATAATTTGTTTTTACTAAAATAAATGTATGAATTTTCATTAAATATATCTTTATTTTAGATATTACGCAGCATTTTAAGTAGACAAGTATAAAATGGGCTATGAAAATGATTTTAAAGGCTTACGCTGTAGGCATTGTTATTAGAAGAGTTTCTCAAATTATTTGCGACTGTTATGATTAAGTAAACAGAAGAGTTTTAAGAAGGAAAAAGAGCAAGAATAGGAACATTAGGATATCCATGTGGATTCTGACAATAATACTGGAGTAATTAACTGATATAAATTTATAGTATTTATTTTCTTGTTAGATGTAATCATATATCCCATACTTTAAAATCGCCTATTTCTTTTTGTTATTATCTAACTAGAACCATGATGCCAATATGTGAATAAATTGATGATTTAACATTAGATCACATAGTACTGTACAATTCAATAAAAAATATGTTCATACAAATATCCTCGTTTCTTCAGAATGGAAAAATATATTGCAATAAAATCTTATATACAAATGAAGGCTGCATGTATTTGAAAGTATAATCCGCACATTTTTGAGACGATACATATGAAATGATGGAATTTTGCCGAGGAATAAAAGAGCATACAGAAATAGAACAAGAACACGGATTATAACAAACAGATAAAATAATGACTATTGTTCGTTTCAAAAGAACACATTTATTGCTGTATATTTTAAACTGATCGATTTGTGGGCCCTAGTACGGATATGACATTTGGAGAAGGATCTAGAAAACATTTTTTAACTAAAAAATGTAAATATTGAAATCATTTTACAGCTATGAATTATCTCGCGTACAAAAACCACACATTAATTTCGATTAAAGATTCTGGGTAAAATAGTGCAGTCGAAAACCACTGGATTCTGGACAAACGCACGAACAGCCTCTTTAGATTCACCACCTTTTAATTCATCACCTCAATCAGTATCGCTGAGAAAACTAAACAACACATGTCAATTCAAGAAGCGTTAGTTTTCCTTAACGTTTTGTAAAATGAACAATGGATCTATAAGTATTCAAATTTCTCAATTTTTTTGTTTACAAGTCTTCGTCTGCAGGCCCTTTACAGTCCCCATCCCTCCAGGCACGGAGTATGAGACGGTTGACTAACACCAAGGAGCTTTACAACCCTCCATACCCCGCGCTCCCCGCTGACAGTCACCGGTTTATCATCGCACATACTTTACCATTGTAGTGGTTGGGTAGCAGAGGAGCTCCGAGTCCACTACCACGACAATAGAACATGGGTGCCGCCTGCTCTTTTGTATCTGATTTGCAGTTAATGCAAGACACTTGTGATGCCATTATGGCCCAGAGAGTATACAAATGAACCACAAATGCTTATTACATTTAACGAAATACGTGTTTACATAAAGAAATTGAGGAGCAAGCATTCAGAACGTGACATGTCCACTTCATTCTTTTCCAATTAAAATGAAAAATATAGCACGAATTTTACACTTTTCAACTCCGTCTATAAATCAACTAATAAAATACTACTTAATGTATTGTAAGAAATCTCATCTTTTTTTTCTGGAAATATAATTCGAAGTAAAAACAACAGAAGAACACAATGTTTTCCAAATTGACATGCCACCTTTTGAATGTTTGCTCCTCAATTGTGGTTTGTAGCGAAATCATCCTACAACTCACAGGAGCCCTTACTGATGAGTATTGAAATAATTTATGCGTAAGCATTTCTATTGGTGCAACATTTATTTTACACTATATAATGGGACATTCATTTCCACGCAATGTTTAATTTAGCCGTTTGAGAAAATAACAACCATTGCTTAAACACACTTCTTACCATCAGCGCTTTCAAGATACATATAATTGAGTGTTGATGGCAACATTACTGTAAAAGTAAATGTTGATAACCCTCAAGTATCTTGGTGTGCACTTGTCAAAAGGACATTGTTGACGATGCTTGGATACTGTTTGCAAAATCATCATTTTTATCCACTGTTTGATGCTCTACGAATTTATTCCCCACGAGAATAAGGCGATACCTTAACTCAAGAAAAGCGTGATTAAAGCCGCACTTCAATCACGTTTAATTGAAAAGTTAATGTCCGCATTCGCAGACCGCTGAAGGCTTGCATAATACCCTTAACTAGAAAAACTAATGAGTTCTTTCCGTATTTACTCAATATTCTAACCGCTACTCGCTTTCGTTAGATTCCGAGCGATGGAGCAGTCATCGATAGGTGGAAGCACGCATTCCAGAGTTATCGCCGCGTGAAGTGGGACGCCGCCGGGAAGAAAGAAAAAAAAATAGAAAAAAGGAGTCGCAGAGAGCGAAGTTAGCAGCCCGCGGCAAACAGCTAGTGGCCACTTTTGAAGCTCCAGTTATTTTTTTGTCCGGTGCGCGGCGTGTTTGTGTATATGACGCGGCGCGGAGTCGCTGCCGCTGCCGCCGCCCCCGCCGCCTTGGCGCAGCGGTCCGCGGCGCCCGCCCGCTCGCCCGCCTGCCTTTGAATCCGCCTCTGCGACAGATCAACGTTCGCCTCGACGTGTTTCGGAATGTTTACGCCTGGTAACGAGTGACGCGTGGAAAAACGTTTTCGAATCGGCGCGTCGATCCTTTTGCACGTGGAGTGCTGCGGCTCCGCCTCGCTGGGTGCGTCTTTTCAGGGCGCCGCGAATCTGAGGGTGGTGACGGTGGCGTTGTACCGAGGCGGGAGCGTTGTGGTAGAAGAGGAAGGCGGTCGTGCGCGAGAGGAGGCGAAGGCGGGGTCTGAGGTGGGGTCGGTAGCGCGACCGGTAGTGCGTTCGGTAGCACGGGCGGGGGCGGGTTCTGAAGTGGGGTCGGTTGCGGGGCGGCGAGCTGAGTCAATGTTGGAGTCTGAACCCGCTCAGGTAGTTCGGTTGGTTGTGTGTTCGGTACCTGGGTCGATGGCGAGCACGTGAGCGGGGTCAGTAGCGAAGTCGGTAGTGGAGTCGACAGCGGGATCTGAAGTGGAATAGGTAGCGTGGACGGTAGCGGACTCTGTAGCTGGGATGAAAATGGAGTCAATGGCAATGTCAATAGCGAGGTCGGTAGCGCAGCCGGTAGCGAAGTCCATAGTGGAATCGGCAGATTTCTCTGGAATCGTTAGCGGGTTCGGTAACGAAGTTCGGTGACGAAGTATAAGGGTCTGAAGCGGGGTCGGTAGCGGTAGCGGAGTTTGTAGTGGGGTCAACGACGAGGTGTGGAGCGGGGAAATTAGACGGGTCGGTAACGGGATCAGAAGCGGGGTCGAGAGCGAGGATGAATAAGGAGGGGTCGACAGCGTGGGCGTGAACGGCACAGACGGTGGCAGGAGGCAGGGGTGTCGGCGGCTGGAGCGGGAGCGGCGGATCCCAGGGGGCGGGGCGGGGCGGGTCTGAATTTGGAGAATATTCCGGCGGCGCTCCGCTGGCGCGTTCGGTGCCGGGGCGTTTGTTCGTCCGCGTGCAGCAGGGAATGCGGTGGGGCGGCCACTCAAACGCCGCGTCCGCGTCTGGCTTCTTTTCGTTTCGACGCGAGTCGTGGCCGATATTTGTTTGCACAGCCTCTGTTTCACCAGATCTGCTAAATATGACATTTTTGCTTTTATCGGGCGCGTCTTTCTTTTAGCTTCGTCGGTTGATTCTCTAAGCAAATCTAGTTTCAGTGACGCACTACGTATTACAGGAATACATTGTGACATTCTTTCATTCTGCGTTGCGGACTGTTCCAATAGATGGCGTCGTCACCGCACAGACGTCGAGGACTGAAATTGACTGAACTAACGTGTCTTCGGGGAATTAAAAAAAATTTATCGTAAAATCACTAAAATACAAAAATAAGAGCTTAACATTCAAATTGAATGCAGAAGAAATATAATTATATAATTATTGATAAAGTAATACTGTCAGATTGAACGAAGAGTCGAATCATTGCTCCAGTATTTTCATAATTATTCTCATTATTAATAAAAATCAAATTTGTATTGCTTAACGAAAGTATTTAAGAAATTAATATGTCGCGTTATTAAAAAACAGCTAACATTACCATAATGTGAAAATTAATGTCCTATTAATGATATAAATAAATGCTACCCGAAACGAGTTGTTTTCACAAATGGTTTACGACTCGTGTTCACAGAAATGCTAAGCATGCTGACTTCAATGGACATTTGATAGAAGAAAAAATATTAACACAATAAGTAAATTTAAAATATTGTAATTTGTTCAGGTTTAGTTATTCTTACGCATTTTTTCAAGATACTAATTGGTGTGGAATGACCCTCATCATCATCAATTTCGTAACACCAAACGACACTCGGCTCGATTACGGCGTTATCAAACGATGTGGAAGTACCTCGAGTCACGGACAAAACGTTCCCGACCCTGACGTAATCTCGCGGCCCGTGACACTTGACTGATTAGTCTGTTTTGTGTTTTTGATTAGATCGAACCTAATTGTTTAACGCTTACATACTTCAGCTCGGTCGATTGGGTTGTTTCTTTCTTTGTGGCCTGTCATTGGCTACTTGCTACATGACCTGCCCTTCACACGAGTCGCCGGCCGCCGGCGCGCTTGAAATCGAGAGATCCGGTTCAATCGTTTAGCGTCCTGGCGCGCGGCAGGCGGGCAGACGGTCGGTGGGATGGCGGCGGGCAGGCGAGCTAGTGGAAGGGACGGCGCGCGAGTGGAAAGGAGAACGTGCGTGAGAGCGTGCGTGACAGCGGGCAGAGCATATGGCTGGCTGGGTAGCCGCCTATTTGCAGGATTGCAGGCTGGACACCGCAGTGGATGGTTGGGTTTGGAGAGCGGGTTAGACAGCTCTCTAGATAACTGACTTGACCGTAGTCTAAAAGCGAATGGAATATCTGGCTGGATTGCTGATTCGGAAGTTTGGTGGACGGTTGGCTGAAATGCGAGAAGGGTTGCTGGCTGGAAAGTTAGGTTGATATGAAGAGGTATGGGAAGTGGCATAGAGAGAGGAGGGCAACGAACTGGGTAGCGGGAGGGATAGGGGGAGTCTAGTAGGGGTAGCGGATGGACTAGCAGGTAGGATTGCGGGCGCGCGATAGCTGACGGAATAGCAGGCCGGATATCAAGTGGGATAGCGGACGGGCTAGCTAGTGGGATAGAAACCAGGAGAGCGTGCGGGATAGCGTGCGGGTAGGCGTGCGGGATAGCGCACGGAATAGCAGGCGAGTAGCGAGGGGAAAAGACCGAACTGGCGGGAGATCGGGATTTCCATCTGCATATCTGTTGATATAACGTGAGGAATGGTGTATGGAATGGTGAGGGGGCCAGCGAGTGGGTGGATGGCAGGTGATCGAAGGGTGGCGGTCGTTGGAGCTGACAGAAGGCGGGCGGGCGAGCGAGCCAACGGGCGGGCGAACGAGCAAGTGGGCAAACTAGCGAGTGGGCGGGCGAGCGGGCGGGCGAGCGTGCGTGCGGGCGTGCGGGCGGGCGGGCGGGGAGCGGACGGGGAGCGGACGGGAAGCGGGCGGGCGAGAAGGCGGGCGAGTGGGCGAGCGGGAGAGCGGGCGATCGAGCAGGCGCGACGCGCGACGACCCGCCGACACCGCCGCAAAGGCATGCGGCTGCCCCCCCTCGCGCCCCCTCCCCGGCCCCATGTCGCCTCTTTCTGGCCCCTGCGCCGCCCGGCCCGGCCCAGCAGCTGCTCTTCAGTTTCCGAGACTTTCGTGTGACAGGGATCATCTGAGCTTAACAAAACTACAGCGCGGTCCCGTAAATATATTATACAGGGTAAAGCTCCCCTTTCTTTTGAAAGACACGTGCATGTTTTATTCCTGTGGGAAGAATGTTTGGAATATATCAAATGAGAAGCATAACAGTACTTAAACGCTTTAAAAATTGAATTAAGACACCAAAACGGATATCAAGTGAAATGTTACAATAGCATGTTCGCATCAGGTACAAAACATGGCCATGTATAATTCTTCTTGATGTGTTACGAAGAACCCAGTCTCATATATTAAATGGACATTTCATTTATTCGACATCTCTGACATCTTTGTCTGAAGAAAATATTATGTCGAAATTCGTTTACGCTGACGAAATGTGAAGAACTTTAAAAATAAACTAAATAAGTCGACGCGTACATACAAGCACGTAAGCCCGTGCTTCTACTACAATTGCACGATACTCATGACATCATCCCTATAACATCACTTCTGGTGTATTATTGCGAAATTTCGAGTCCATTAATAACCCCAAAGAGTTTCATTAAAAAAATGATTCACCAGAAAATAACGTTCAATATTGGTTACGATAAACAAATACTAATTATCAGATAAACAACGTTAAATTATACTAAAACAACAATTAATGACATTCATTTTATAAGCCACTTACTACGAATTGAGGAACACAATCTACGATGTTACTAACTTCAGCTGTTACTTATATTTTCAAAAAGAGAAACTGATTGAAAATAAACTCTTTTGAGCGAGATATGTTTACAACTACTAAGACAAAGTTTCTGTACTTCTTTGTATCTGAAATCTTGAAAATATTTTCAAATCAACAGAATATAATTCGCTTTACAAAAGCTGTCGAAAATTCTCTATAAGTGTTAAGGAAAACAACTATAACCTTCTCTTAATCCATCTTCCATCACATCTTAAAATGTGACAGACGTGCTTCAATATTCAGTAAACCCTCGTTAACACGAATTTCCCCGTAACACGAACAAAACTTCTGTCCCGGCAAGGGATTACGGTTATACGGACTTACATAATACTCGGATAACACGATTTTTTATATCATGAACTCCAATTATTTCAATCTGTTGGAATTCGTATTAATGAGGGTTTACTGTAATTATTTAATACATTAATAAATAAGTACTTCAAAACCGTTTTTATTCTCTTGCAGTTTCCAGTGGAAGTATGAAGAATTAAAACTTGTTATTCTGAATGGAAATGTTAGATCTGTCGGAGTGAAAATGGACGATGCAGGAGACCGACTTTTTAAACATCCCCTGCAAAACTGTTGTCTGTTTCATATGATCCCCCGAAAAGAAAAGAATATTGCCAGCTCGGATTTCATAGAATGGTAAGTATATATACATTTCTTAACTTCCGAGTGTTTTTATGAATACCATGCAACAGTAGTACATTCGTGCCCAGTAAGAGAACCACACCTCGAATTTTTAATCGATGCTAGGTAGCACGCGATGTTTTCAAGTTTAGAATTGGCCAACACGACACACTGCTTTCAAAAAGGAAGAAAACAGGGATATTTTGACGCGTTGGTACATGTTAATTGCCTGTGTTTAAATACTGATATAAAAATTACGTAATGTCAGTTCTGTGAAAGTTTTTCAACAATACGAAAATTTGAAAAATGTATTTATTTGTCAAAAGATAGAAAAAATCTGGCATTCATGGGGGGTAATATCTTTTCATTGTCAAATGCAAGCGAAGACAGAATCTCCATGTTAGACGAAGGAAAACTGGAAGAAAACCCTATGAACGTGTGAACCATTGATGTATATTAACTTCCCATTGAAAAAGGGACCTCTGAATGTACAATACAAAGTATATACTACATATGTTATTGCATTATTATTATTTGTCGTTAAAAATAATAGATTTTGTTGTCAGTGCAAATATTCTACATTTAACATGCTCATTTTATTTAATATGTCTAAGGCAAAACATTACTCAGCTTTTTAAGTACCTAAACAAAACTATTTCCTAGGTTATGAAGACAAAGCAACTGAACTCTTTCATTATTTTTATACATTTACAATATATCAGTTAATAAATGCATCGCATTCATTTTGAACCCCAGAACAATTTCTAGGAATGAGTAAGCAGGATTCGTTAGGATTTGAATGAGTCTTTATAAATCGTTAGATTTATATTGCTATTTATATCGTTAGATTTATAATCGCTTTATAAAACTCGAACCATCTTCAGAATCCAACAGACAGCAGGATTCGGAAATCGCATCCCCATGCGCAGGGATGGCAAAAAAAATCCATGTTCCCCACTTGAAAAATCGATATATTAACAAATATTTTGCTTTCCATGTTTTCTTCACATCGATATTTTGTTGCAAAACCATCGATTTTTTTAAAATGTTTATTTTTTTAATAAAGGGGTTTCAGCACGTTTTAGAGCAGCAGCAATTCACAACAGTATCGTTGTTTTGCGTCATCCTCTTTATCAAGCACATTTCGCCTGTGCAATCTGAGGGAATTTTAGATGGTTTTACTTCGATGGTGAATGAATAGAAGTGAGTATAGGGTGAAGTAGCGAAACACGATCTTTATTGTTAATTTTATGCTTTACATTCAATAATAATGTTTATTAACATACTACTAACATGCTGGTAACCAATCAATAAAATATATCCCGTTTACGTACTGTAATTAAAAATTACGGAAAATAGCATGTTTATTAGTATATAATTAAAACATCGAAGTTTTAAACATCGATGTTTTTCGCCGATGTTTTCATCGTCATCGAAAACCCTTTAGCAATTTATCAAAATATCGATGTTTTGGTAAAATTTGCCATCACTACCCATGCGCCCTACCTAGCTCCGAAGGAGCTGCCGAGACGAATGCAGACGGACGCGGGCGAGTTTTCCGCGGACTCGACAACTCGGGGGGGGGGGCGGAGAGCGGAGCGGTGAGGGGGCGGGGCGGAGAACTGGCTCTTGCCACGCCGCCGGCGGGGCCGCCGCCCCGCCCCGCTCCCCCTCCTCCTGGTGCCCCGCCACGCCACTCTCCGCTCCCCCTCGGGCGCCGCGGTCGTTCACTTAAGTAAACTGACGCTCCTTAACGAGGAGGTGTTGTGAGGCGACCAATCAACGCGCGTAATTAACTTAACGCTGATGTATTTGTCAGCGGTTAAATCCGACTATTACGCAGATAAGGGAGGACCGACTTCCGCGGGCATCGCCGTCCCCACCGCCGCCGCCGCCGCCGCCGCCGCCTTCCCACAGGAATTCGATGGGGACCGGCGGGCGGGGCGGATGAGGCGTGTGCGGGAAGGGTGGGAGCGGGGAGGGGCGGCGACAAGGAGCTCCAGTGATGGCCTGCATTGATAGGATGGAATTGCACCGCGGCGTTGGGGGTGGGTGGGGGGGTAGAGAACCCTGGCTCGTCTTGAATTGCGGACAGTGGGAATATGCCGCTAGGGCGAATAAAAATTGCTACTCCAAGTGTGGTCTCATAAGAGAATTGTTTTTTTTAATTATTTTGCTTAAATGTAAAGCTTCTGGAAAATTGGGCAATTCGTTTCTTTCCTACAGCAGATTGAAATATATAAGATCGAATGGAAGTTATTTCAAATTATAAATGCAGTAAATTATTGAGTATAAACCATGCGCTTTTTGTGATGGTCCGCATAGAGCCATTTTGAAATTCGAAAACATTGTGAATGAACTACATTTTTGCAGATGATCTGTAAATTGGACAGACGCATATGTGAAAGAATCTCACATGAATCCGTCATATCGCATGATTGTAAATAGTTTCAAATTTTGAGCTTGTTCATTATTTAGAAAAGATAGAATAATGAGCACTGTTTAATTATATAAGCACTGCTTACGGAAGATAGACCCAATTTTTTGCTGGACATGGTAAATGAGAAGCGTACAAATGAAATTTTCACACTCCACCGGTAACGACACAAGAAGTATTCAGAGAGGAGAGAGAGAGAGGCCTGGCCAAGATATATGATGTCTGAAAGGGCATATCGTACCATGGGAGTAGAAAACGGCAATAATCACTTCTCTGTATGAGAAAGGTAATAGGAAAGACTGTTCCAACTATCATGGAATCATTGTAATGGCGTCATTAGCTAGGCTTTGTGGCCGTATCTCGACAGAAAGAATATAGAGGGAAATGGATACTGAAGAGCAAAATCGATTTAGACGAGGGCGCTCATGCATAGATGAGATATTTACATTACGAAACCTGATTGAAAAAAGGGTTTTTAGAGGTTGAACAACTCATCTAGCTTTTGTAGATCTACATAGGGCTTATGACACTGTCCCACAAAACAAGTTGTGGAACAGTTTATATAAAAATCGAGTGTCGATAACTAATGTTGGTGCCGTAAAAGAATTTTATAACAACTGTATGAGCATGGCCAAAATAGGCAATAAAGTTTCTTCAGAATTCGTGGTTACGAAGGGCCTTCAACAGGGATGTACTATGGCAGCGACAATTTTAAAAATCTATTTAGAGGAAGCCCTTGCAGAGTGGAAGAGGAAATGTGGTGGTATGGGCATTCCAGTCGGTGGTGAAATTATGTATAACCTACTCTTTGCCGACGATCAGGTCATCGTGGCCGGGGATATGGATCACTCGAGTTATATGCTCCGTAAGTTGAAAGAGGAATTTGAAAAATGGCGCCTGAAGATTAATGTCTAAAACTGAGTATCTAAAAGTGGGAGATGACGAACTGGAAGATATAGAAATAGAAACTGAAAAAATTAAAGATAGTACAACTGTTAAATATTTAGGGGTCACTTTATCATCTAATGGTAAAAGCAGTGATGTCATGAATAATAAAATGGGATAAGGTAAAAGAATGATATGGCAACTAAACCCTATTCTGTGGAACGATAAAAGAACAAAAAGAACAAAGCATATTGTTCGCTTCTCATTGGTTGAAAGTATCACTACCTCTGGTGCAGAAGTATGGGAACTGAATAAAAGAGAATGAGACAGACTTCTAGCACTTGAAATTGATTTTGGGAGAAAAAACAGTGGCACTTCCAAACTGGAACACGTACGAAATGAGAAAATAAGGGATATTATGGGCGTTAAAAGACATATTACCGACAAAATTGAAAATAAACGTCTCCTCTAGTATGGTCATCTAGAAAGAATGGAAGAGTTTAGATGGCCTAAATTAATATGGAAATGGATTCCTCCCGAGAGAAGGAAACGGGGTCGACCACCAAGAAGCTGGACCCAAGATGTACAAGACGCGATAGCTGCCGGTGTGTGTGTACTAAGAACTAAAATACTTATTCTTATACTTATACATTTTCAGCTTTGAAGGCTAATAGTTTAATTAACTTAAGACTTTAAATTCTAAATAATATAAATGGATAAAGAGGAAGAAAAAAATAATGAAATTCTTGTTAATAGAGAAATTGAACGGAAATTATTTAACTTTTGTTATGATCGTTGGTGATTTCATTTTAATTGATTTAGATTAATTAGGAAGGATGATAGGAAGGATGATGCAGTGTAGGTAATAAAATAAGGTAATTAATGTAAATAAAATTATGATTAACATTAAGAATTATATTTCATTCTGACACGAGTTTTGAATAAATATTCATTTGGGCAAAAACACTAAGAAAGGGGGTAAAACTCGTAATGATATTAAATTAATTGAAATGAAAAATTTAGTTGTTGGTGAATTTCATTCAAAGGGCATTTGATTAGAATGTTGACATGATATGTTCAAGAAGATTAAAAGAATGGTTGCTGATAAGATTAAAAAATGATGAAACAGATGTATAGAATAATGTAGAACAATGAATTTGGAAAAATGTATAAAAGACACCAGAACTGCCACTCATGAAATAATAAATTTTTCAGGAGTTTCTATCGCGCTTTCAGGATATATAGAAACTCATTTGTATTAAAATGCCAATCGAATATGTTTGCACCCAGTGGAGACTCCCTATCAATTTCGCGTATATGACATTAATTTCGACGTTATGACATTTTTTTAATATTTTAGCTATGGTGTAGATTAATCTTAAATATGTCTTGAACTGTATTTTTATTTGGATGTTTTTGTCAGTGACGTATAATTAATAAATTTCCATAAAAAGAATTATATAATTTCTTCCTCGTGTTGAGAAAGCAACGTACGTCATTTCAGATGATTTGTTTTCAAAGGAAGGTGAAAGAAAATTACTACTCAAACTGTGAATTTAAAACTATGCTATTTTGATAAAATTCAATTATGACATACAGTACAAACACTTCGTTTTTTCAAAATCTAAATAGTATTATATACCATTTCAGATTAAGCATTTCATATTTCCCTTTAAAATAAAAAAATGCAATAAACTCATCAATAACATTCTGAATAATATGAATACCAAAAATGTGAATGAAGCAGCGTGAAGTAAGTTAAGTAAGTTAGACGACTGATAAATTACTCGCTCCCCTCTTTTGGTGAAAACCTCTTTAAGCGGAATCAGATCTTCAATAACTTACGTACTGAAAGAGAATATACTTGTGGGGCCTATACACATTAGCAAAGCATATAAATAAAATTAAATGAATTGAAGGGAAATGGAGTTGGAATATTGTTACACGAATAATTTTACGTTTCTGGAAACAACTCCATCTCCACATATAGACACTATTTACTCTGTTCTAAACTTCACGAACTGGGAGAGGTGACTCAGGGCATCAACTGATGACTCTGCAGTGCCTCTGACCGGGAGGTCCTACGTTTGAGTCCCGACGGGGGCAGGATTTTCGACAATAGTTTGTCAGCTCGGTCGAATTCATTCGCTGTCCGGAGACGACTTCTAGCAGCCGGCTGCTCTGGTCGATAGTTTTCCGTAGTTTCTCCGGTCAACACTAGGCGAATACCGGTGCAGTACTCTAACAAACGGGTCACGGACCGCGCGCGAACGTTCCTTCCTCTTTCTCTTCCTTATCCTTTCCTCACCCCTTACGTACATACACATACAGTAACATGCACTATACTACCACACATGCCGGGAGACCGGTCGGGAGTTTAGAGCTTGTCCCGGTTGGAGCGGTGCCCCGCTGGTGCGAATTACATGGTTGAGGGAAAGCCCTGCTAGCTGACTGTAGGTCGAGGCCGGCTCTCGCCATTCAGCGGGGGATGATCACTGCCACCTCCCGAGGAAAAAAACACTACACTTAAGGTACTAATGACCTTCGCAGTTGACGCACCCGGGATCACTAACAACCAACCAATTAAAGTTTACAAAATACTTCTTTTGTTTACAAACCGCGCCATGCTGGCAGCATTCTGGTTCTGAAATAATCAACTGGAAATAGTGTTTTCTAAGACTGTGGGCAAATTTGTGACTGAACTGCGTAAGACCAAACACTTAGAGGCTCATGACTAAGATGGCAGTTTGATATGAATGAACAGTTTCACTGAAACATTCGTCGAGAGAAAACAGTCTAATGGTTGTGTATTACGGCTCGTGAAAGAAACAAATATCACATAGAAAAACATGTTTAAAATAAAGTCGCAAATTTAAGGTAGGAAATCTAGATTTTAAAACAACTATATAATTAGGTCATAATCTAATACCACCTCTCTTGGATCACTTTTAACATTTACTCTCAATCAATGCGTACGTGTTATGCGGGCCCTCATTATAGCTGCTGTGGCGGGAAATGTTTTAGCCTTCTCCTCCTACCATTGTGGGCACTTCTTGCTCGTTATTCTATATGTCCTAAATGCTTGTTTGCACCATTGAAAAATGCACAATATCTTTACCTTCTTGTATCGTGTGTGGAGAGTCTGTAAGGTGTGCCCATGATTTGGCGTCTATCGAGTATACAATTCTGCTATCCTTATGGACTCTTGAGTTGTTCTTGGCTGCACTACTCAGAGATCCGTAAGATTATAGTACTCTCCTAGTATCGTGAAGCGTGGAGTTAGTGTAGATGGACTCGGAGTTGGCACCTTTTATCCCGAAGGCTCATTTGCAACAAAAATTAAACGTCGACGTACCGTAAACGCGAAACCTTGGTGTCGTGTCATTCGATGGAATCATTTGCATCGATGAGCATGGGTTTAAGCCTTAACATCAACATACGACATAACCGTGAAAGTTCGCAAGCTACACGCTTCAACGTTCACATTAACGTGATAAGCCACCACACTTCCATATATCGCTGCCAAATCTTAAAGAATATCTAGCATTTTCAATGCAGTTTGTGAGATCATAAATTGTCATTTATCATCATTGCATACGGAACGCTCCCTAAAATCTTCCGAGATGTTTATGGTATATGAAATAATTATCTTCTAAGAATGATCATGTCCATTTTTCTCAATGTCGTTTGATTGTAAATACACGTTTTGTTTGCAGTATTTGTTGTATGGATATGATGAGCTACTGTGTTCACGTTTACATAATGAATCGTTCGACCATGTTTATATTAAAAAACATATGTTTATTCCCTCACGCCCACGTTAAAGTCTTTATTATGAATGGCCCTGTTTCCCTATTTCAATGTGAACCGCGAGCGCAACTTGTCTGCACCACAAGGTGACGCGCCAAGGAATACTCTTTACTCTGTATCTTGTGTATGCAAGTTGTGTGGAGTGTCCAAGCCCTTCTTGAAGCCCGGAATGTTTCTTCGCTGCTGGGAGGCACGCAATGGGATTCATTTATCCTTATCTCGAGCGTGGAGGCAGTGTGGAGTTGGAACGTGTTCTACCCTTCTTTCATAGTGGACCCTGATGACTCCTTGACCACACTACTAGAAGGCATGCGATGGTGTGGATTCCTCCGTGTATTTTCAGATGGAGGGACTGGCGTTAGTGTGGACTGGGTGTACAGTTGGTGTGCTGAACAGTTTCTTTGTAGAACCTTCGTACTTCATGGCTGCAACCACTTGGAAAATGTGCAATGCTACACTTTTTCCTTGTATTTTGAGCGTGGATTCAGTGTAAAGTGGCGTGGATTCAGTGTGAAGTGGCGTGGAGTGAGGTGGAGTGGTGTGAGATGGAGTGAGGCGGAGTGGCGTGGCGTGGAGTGAGGTGGAGTGGCGTGGCGTGAGATGGAGTGAGGCAGAGTGGCGTGGCGTGGAGTGGAGTGGAGTGGAGTGGCGTGACGTGGCGTGGTGTGGCGTGGTGTGGCGTGGTGTGGCGTGGCGTGGCGTGGCGTGGCGTGGCGTGGCGTGGAGTGGAGTGGAGTGGCGTGGAGTGGCGTGGCGTGGACTGGAGTGGAGTGGCGTAGCATAGAGTGGCGTGGCATGGCGTGGCGTGGAGTGGCGTGGCGTAGGCCGGCGCCCGCGGCAGCCGGGTTCGAAGCGCTGCGCCGCGCCGGGGCCAAAAGTTAATTGTCTGGCGTCGTAACCTTGTAGCACAATCTATTTCGGGTTGTATTTCGTGAGGTAGTAAAATGCAAAAGTAGGTCGTAAAATCACAATATTTACCAGTATACATCTCTTAATAACTTTTTTACATACTGCTTCGAGTGTTCTGGTGAGGCGGAAAGGTACCGATCGCCTCCTCAACACTCATCCTCGGAAGTCAACACGTTAACTATCAGCATAATAGGCAGAAAAAGACGATGACGCATCATGATATTGATATTTTTCCTCTATACAAAAGACACGGACAGGGTGATATGAAGTCATAAAAATCTGAAATATATGTAGAAAGTGTCGCTAGATATTATGGAGCAGCAATGTATAACTCAAAAACGTTATAAAGTAAATTAAAACTAGATCTCAGATTTTATACATTAACAAGCGACGTATTAGCAACTAAAATAATTTACAATATAATTAAACTAGACACTTTCTTAAACTTCAGGCATAAAATGTAATGTTTCTGGCATCTGGATTAGGGCAAAAATATATTAATTTAGAAATTACTTTTTATTATGTACGAAACGTTTTTCATTTAAGAAAATGACTATTAGAGCACCCTAGGACATTAGTCTGCCCCCAAAGCCGGCGACACAGTCAAAAATGCTGTTTTCACTCATTTTCAACTACATCATTACTAAACAACACAAATCATTCTAATCCTCTTCTCCTTCTTACTAAACAACAAAACTCATTCAATATCTCAATTGAATATCACTCTTACAGTAATCTCACTTTACTATGCAAGTAAGTAATAGGTGGAAAAGTATCAAGGAAACATCCCTAGGTGTACCTCTCCGACTTTGCCGAATTTTGGATATACCGTAAGCGATGAAGAAATAAGCGTCATATGTTGTTTCTCCTCGAATAGAGCAAAGCACGCCTTTTAAAACGGCGCAGTTCCTATTTTCGGTGAACTTTGTATTTTCGAAAATTAATAACTAATAACAGTCCAAACCTACAGTATTGATGCTAAAGGGTTTTTCGTTAATGATATCAGCTCTAAGAAAAATCTTTAAATAAGATCCAGTAGACTTTCTTTGAAATACGAATAATTTTCGCGTAATTTTTGCTTGGAATGAAGGCAATTATTTCCCCCCTCCAAAAAAAACAAAAAAAAGCACCAATTTTTTCTTTAAAATTTTTTTGAGGAATAGAGCAAAATATGCCTATAGAAATTACATTTCGTTAAGTTACATTTTCGTTGAACATTCTGAATGTTAGAAAATTGAAAAAGTTACAAATAATGCGAGAAAAGTATGTGTATACAACTAGTTTAAATTGTTATTATGAGATGTAAACTACTCGAAAATATATTCAGCTGTAAATAATGCTACCTAAGGTAAATTAATATGATGGAGAAAATTGAGAAAAATGTGCTATACTCTTTAAAACAAAATTGACACATGTACGTAATTTCACATTTTTACGAAAACGTGTGACGTAACGTCACTATGGTAGCGTGACAGTGACGTCACTATGGTAGCGTTCTGTCTTCCGATTGGATGACACCGTAACAGCTGATGATCTGTCTGATTAAATCGCAGTATATACTGCGATTACATTGCTGCGTTTGACATTTGATCAGCTGTTACGGTGCCGTCCAATCGGGAGCTTACACGTCATTACAGTGACGTCATAATGGTGGAGTTCGGCCTTCCGATTGGACGACACCGTAACAGCCGATTTACTTCAAACGCAGCTCTGTACAAACCGCAATATAGTGGAGCTACGGGCGTGCGAGACAGGCAGCTGGCCGCGGCTCGTACGGCGGGCGGCGCGAGGTTCTTTCCTTCCCGGCCGGTGGGCCGGGTGCCGGTTAAGCGGGGCGCGGCACAGCCTTCGCATGCGGAAGCGCGCAATTTGGGAGGCGGGCGCGCTGATGGACGCGCGCGTGTCGCGGCGCTGACAGGCGCCTCCCTCAGCACGCATTATGATGCTCCACGACACCTTGCGATGCCTCACGACGACTATAGTCGTTTCGCGACCCCTCCCGGCGCCTCACGACGCCTTCCGATGCCTCTCCACGCCTCACGACGCCTCTCGCTTAATAACGCGTCATGTCACCCGCGATGTCTTGTGACAACTCACGAGACCTCACGAGACTTCACGACGCCTCACGACGCCTCATGACGTCTCACGATGCCTCACGACGCTTCTCGACGCCTTACGTCGCTTCTCGATGCCTTACGACGCCTTATGACGCCTCACGACGCTTCTTGAAGCCTCACAACGCGTCATGGTGTTTCAGGACACCACAGTTCGTTGTTCGACGTCTCACGACGATTCACGACGACTCACGACGTCTTAAGGATGCCTCACGACACCTCACAACGCCTCTCGACGCTTCAGGACACCATATGAGTTTTATGATATCTCACGGCGCCGTACGACGTCTCACGTTGTCTGACGACGCCTCATGACGCCTCATGACGCCTTACGACACCTCACGGCGCCTTTAGCTCATGACCCGGCGGGCCGCCTCACGTCTTGTCACGTACGATAGGTCCTGCCCATGCCTAACATGTTAACAACGCTCTAAAGCGCAAAGTAATATGGAAGAACTGGGAAAATTCCGTCTGAAATGATGGGACAAAATCAAACTCTCACAATAAAAATAAATAAATAAATAAATAAATACACAATATTTACAAAATTCAGTATGAACGTTTTTTTTTCTTTCAATATTTCCTTTATTATGAATATCCCCATTTAATTGCTCTATAAACGCTCTCATTACACAACATTTCTTTTAATTGGGAGAGGGCTACGTGATGCAAACCATGGACGAAATAGGACTTTAAAAACACACCTACTTGTCGAAAACCCTCCATTTAAAATCAAGAGCGCCTGTCAATCACAATAAATTTAGGGAAGCCTACCAGGTATTTCTGTATTTTGTAATTCACCCAGTCTCCAAACACATTACTATCACCCGTTCCGTAACACGAATCTACAATACCCAAATTGCGCGCCAATAAAACTACAGAACTGTACCGCCTCGTGAATTTCATATGCAGGCGTCCAAAACGAAATATCTTTTTTGACAGCATATCCTTAAACCATAAGTAATAATATGACACCCCCCACGTTTCTACCACGCTCCAATTTGCTTTACGATAAAATCGCGGGGTTGAGTGAAATTATGTTTTAGGTAATGGCACACAATATGTGTCATTTCGGGAGTAAAAAAGTATAGTTTGATTTTTATTATTATCCCTACACCTTTCAAATGTTTGCTAGAAATAACTTTCCTAGGTTTTTAGTAAAAACAATACATTCTGAAAACGTATTAGTAAACAACGCCAGAATGCGAGTACTTGTTCTCTTCTGCCCCTTCCTTAACCTTGAAACTTTTACCACCAACATTGCTACACTTATTTCCATAGTCATATCCACTCTATACAATAGCTTGTGATTATGTTATCCACGTTACATATAAAATTTATGGTTGTTAAATAGAATAACTATTCTTCACAATATAATGTGTGGCATCTTTTCGAAATAAAAAATTATTCAATCATTGTTTTCTAAATCCAAGATACGATTTTCCATCACAATATGTTTCTTCTTCAGCGTTGAAAGTGCTGAATAAGCATTGTACTATCGCCGTACCTTATGTCTAATGAATAACAAAAGTGATGGAGGAAACTGTTGACGTAAAGATGAAAAATGCTATGCCCCGTTTTTAGTTACAAGCTGTTGATTGCTTGTTTCCTGTATCATTAGTTGTTCAGTTCATTGACTAACAAAAACATTGATAACATTCACGCGAGTCCAGTGTCCAATGAACTGTCTGAAATAAATTAGGCCCATTCAGGAGGAAGAAGACAGCCTATTAGCAGTCATATTATCTTGAACGTGATATTGTACACGCATGCACACACGCAATACGCACAATTTGAAAGTGTGCGACCTAGACAGTCGCCATTATGGAACAAATATTGACCAAACTAAACTTTTAGTCAATATTTTCACCAGAATTGTTGCTTTTTAGACGAGTTTAGCAGAATTATGAAAACCTAGACAAAGGGTATAGCCGAATAAGGCAGTGAAAATGCCCTTAAACCAAATCGATAATCGCGGTACTGATATGAAAGAGAATACAAAATGACGTAAATTCACAAAAAATCAGCTTCCTAGAGTAATATGTTGCAGAGATACGAGAAATGTGTTCGACATGCTTTATTCTTTTCACAGCATCTATTGCTGGTATCAGGCTGAAAACATTTGCGGAGACGGGGAAATATAGTTAAATATGAAGGTATTTTTGTCAACGAATTTTGACGCCAAATTCACATAGAAAAAAAAATTTTAATTCATGTTCGACAAGATAACGTGTCTCAATTTTTACCCCTAAAATGGGTCTTATAATATTCCATAACATATATTTTTTCAAAATTTTAAACAATGTGGATGGTAGGGAAAAAATATAAAACCATTTTTTTCAGTTCAAACATTTAAAATTCGCGTCAAAATGTGATCGGAAAAACTTTGTTCCCCAGTATTTAAATAAAATTATAAAACGGTCTTGCTTACCAGGATGACTTGGAACCTTTTGCTGACAAATGTTTCTTTTATGTGGAAAGTATTTATATTATCGAAATAAAATTATCAAACCACCTTTGTTTTCAGATTTATCTATTGTTTCTAATATAAATCAAATTACTCGGTTTTAGGTATATTAATCATTTATGGTTATAATATAAATCAAGTTACTTAGTTGTAGATTTATGAATCATTGACAATTTGACAATCATGGACAATTAATCATTGTCACTTTCTTCAATAACTGGGATCATGCATTTGTTATAAAGAGGCTACTCAACATTTCTGTTTTTTCCAACATTTCTATTTAAAAATACCTGTTTAACAATTTTCGCCAAGTATGTAGCGTGTGCCAAATGCGTGTTTAAATGATCGCAGCTATGTGGGAGCAGCATTCCGTTCTCACGTTGACAATATCGTTTCCTTCCCGATAGTCCCATGGTGGAAAGAAATTGGTGGGCTCCTCCGGAGACCAGACGTCGGCAGCCATGTTTCATGGAGTGTAAGAAGGGTTGAGAAACATTTTTTAAGTAGCATAAATGGACAATTTCCAACGGTGACAGATCAAAAACAACACGATGAAAGGGTAATTGCAACAAAAGATGTAATATTTAAAAAAGCGCTTATCAGTTTCTGTTTCAATGACTTGTAACTGTGATACTTTTGGCATTTAAAATTCACGCTAATATTATGATGCACACTGGTGTCTGAAACTCATTGGCTGAAGTCGGAAGCACATCTCTTTCCAACATGCTTTCCACCAAAGCTATTCAGATTGAGTTTAACACATTATCAATGTAACACCTATAAAATTTCGAGTTCATATGTCGTGTTTAAATCTGTGTTTAAATATTGGTTAAACCGTTTTATTTTCAATCACATTTAAGCGCGAAGTTCACATTTTTAAACTAAAAAAATTGTTTTTAATTTTTTTCACTACCGTCCACATTGTTTAAAATTCTAAATATGTTTTGTCCACATTGTTTAAAATTCTAAATAAATTTTCAAAAATGTATTAACATTTTTCTATACGAATTTGGCGTTAAAATTCGTTGACAAAAATTCCTTCAATTTGAACTACATTTCTTCGTCTCTGCAAATTTGTTCACCCTGATATACGCAATAGATGCTGAGAAAATATAAAACATGCCAAACACGTTTCTCCTTGTATCTTTGCAACAGATTGCTCCAGGAGGTTGATTTTTTGTGAAGTTACGTCATTTTGTATTATCTTTCATATGAGTATCGCGATTATCGATTTGGTTTGGGGGCACTTTTCACCGCCTTATTCGGCTCTACCCTTTTGTCATATTAAAATGTAAGAAATGATGTTCTTTCCACACCCACATTTCTTGCCGAGTTTAAAGACAGCTATAAGGTCTTTTGTAAAAATAATGTTTTTCTGTAAAAGCCGATTCGTACGTTGCGAGAACGTGTACACTTTTTTTAAAATATAGAAGTATCATTTGCTTCAAATTTTTTACAGTAGAATAACAACCACCACCACCACAACAACAACAGAAATAATAATAATAATAATAATAATAATAATAATAATAATAATAATAATAGTATAAAATTTCCTAATATCTCTACTTTTACGGAAAAGAGCTTTCGTAGCAATATTTTAATGCAAATGCATATACATGGCAAAAATTTGGCAGCGGTAATACCAGCGATATATATCCCAAAGAAAATGTGTGACGTAACTTTCCTATTTTTGATGCACAATACAAATCTGCAATAAATGTCGTTCTGATTACGTATTTTAAAGATTCTTCCTGCACATTTTATCCATCATAATATCGTATGATAATGCATTTGGTGACAGGAAAGAATTACATTTACTGACGATTGCTCAATATACTATATCTCTAATTATTTTGAGAGTTCTATAGAAATATGAATAATAATCATTACGAAATTACCGTATTCGTTTTAATAAATTAATTGTTAAGTGATAAATAACAAAAATCTTTTGAAGTTGGAACAAATACATATAAACTATTAACCTAATTCCCGTAACATACTCTGATTGATGTTCCTGTTTTTATCGAATTCAAAAAAATCAGTTTACATGAAATGGAGCATAATTTTATACAACTTTCTAAATTTATAACCATTCTGATACAGAAAATAAAATACCTTGTTTTCTCACTTCACGGTAACTGACGTGCGTCTACTCCGAACAACTCCCTTCCACAAAGCCCAAAGAGAATCTGCAGTTTCCACGCAAAGAGAAAGATAAAGCTGATAGCAAACAGAGCGTTACGCCGAATGAAGGCCGGAAGTACAAAGAGAGCACTGAACAATCGCTCCCCCACCCCTCAGGAAGAGGTTGATGAGTCAAAGGAATGAAAACAACAGCGTCAACTTCTCACAAAAGGAAGGCTACAGTGCGACTCGCACACAATACTCCTAGAGGTGTTGCTTCAGCATTCACAGCAAAACGGTTCGCAGTTCCCCGAACAATATGAACATTTTATGCAGCGCATCTAGCAGGATGGCTTTATTGTTAAGCGCAACTTCTCGTGCTAGATGCCAAATGATATAAGAAGCTGTTGGAAATAGGCTGGAAAGTTGGTTTAATGTGATTTTGCTCTGCCTCAAAAGAGAAAGAACTTTTAAAAAGATGGAAATCATTCAGAACTGGGGGAAAGCTCGGAATAAAGGTACTCAAAGACCTTGTTTTGTCGAATTGCTTTGTCACAGAAATCAATATTTATTAATTGTTTACACCAGACTACCGATCTTTTGTCTCTGCCGTGCAGGGAAGTCATTGGAACTTCCACAAAATGGCATTCGAATTGGGCACACACAACGCATTTAAATATTTGATGTTCAAATACAAAAGACTACACTTGATTTTATTAATTAAAATTAATTATTGAAAGTTATTTACATGATTCGTGATGTTCAGAACATTTTCATTAATTTTAGATCCATACACTTCGTGAAAATGTAGAACTATCGATTTCACTGTTTATGTATTATAACAATTAAAATCTAATTGTAGAAGTTACATTACCAATTTACTTGCACAGTTCATTGGCGGAACGAATATGGGTCTCTGATTAGGACGGAATTTGTAGGAGATATTAATTTTGCGGGGTGTATAGCCAAGATTTATTACTATTATTATTATTACTATTACTATTATTATTATTATTTTTGTTTATTTATTTATATATTTATTGAATCCCGCAAGCAGAACATGGTATACTGCCGAGTTTCCGACTTTCCAAGATAGTTTCAACCTCTGAAATCGCATTTGATTAATATCAGAGCTCGTAAAATAGTATGTTGATACCAAGTGTAGAACATTATGACCCTGTGAATCCAGTGTTCTGAATGGAAAGCGAATGAAATATAAACAGGAATATTCCCAGCAAAATCTGTAAAATAATAATAATAATAATAATAATAATAATAATAATAATAATAATAATAATAATAATAATAATTATTATTATTATTATTATTATTATTATCCTGGAGATGACCTGTTCTCTGAATAAACTGGGAAATACTGTGTTATCATCCTTTGGAAAAATCAAGAAATGAGAAACAGCAATTTTAGGAATCAAATTATTGCAGTTTTATTTTCAAATGTTCGACACCTGGTAAAGTGGAATTATGTCATTTCAATGATGGTTTGTGTAAATTTATATTTGCGCTGTACAAAAAACTACCCTCAATGTGACTCCATTACCAGTCAAGGAAGCATATTCTGGAAAATTTGCCATAAATAACAAGTAAATAAAAATGTTCTTCAATACATTACAAAAGAATTATTGTCATTCAATGAAGAAATTTGTATCTGGCCCTGTACAGATGATCATCATCCAGAAGAGGATTTCTGAATCTACATACTAGTTTTATACCATATAATATTGTAACCGTGCACTAAAGGACTTCTGAACTGACAGTCTGAAATTAGCTTTAACTTGCGTTAATTAAGTAGCTTGTATTAATTATCAATACTATTCCAGTGACACAAATATTTATGTCCATGTAATCTGAGACTGCAATAAAGTCTTTATTTTAATTTATAAATGAAAAATTATTATTTTTTTTTACTTATTTAGTTTAATATTCAGCATATTTTAAGGTTTTGTTCGAAAACCGGTCGTCTACAAATTCTAATTATTATTGAAAAAACAAAAATAAGTGTTATTATTATTATATAGTTGTGATGGAAACTTTTGTAAATACCCATATTGTAATGAAAAAATTTAAAAAGCTCTCTAAACCACATAAGTATTGAATGATTAAATTATTTTTTGTCTCCCTTGCAAAAATAGTATCCATGGAGATGACTGGTTTTTGGACTCATCGATTCAATTAATGTAATTATATTTTTTCTGCAGCGTACGATCGGTGGCAGTTAAGCAAAAAATTTTAAGTTAAAATGTAAAAATTATGATAAACAATACATACAAAACACAAAAACACAAATATCAAAAAGTTAAAATGTAAAATAGGTAAAGTGATTACTTCCCAAGGGATGCGGCGGTCCTGTGAATCATGTGTTCTCCTGGATGCATGAGCGAATTTGTTGCGAGTCCTCAACTGAAACTTTGCAAACCTGGAGATAGACCTGGGCCCTAGCGGGCAATCTTCATACAATGAGGCCAAAGAGTCAGATTTTCGACACCAGCAAAACACTACAAGTAACTCGGTCTAGCAATGCAGCTGCCTGGATGCGAATTCTACAGGCTGACTATAAGATGAGTTCTTTTCCATGGTATCCTCCCATCAATTCCAAGGGGATGACGTAGCAGTAGTTGAATTTCATCGATGAACATATAATATATCTGGCCACTAACTGTAACTATAACTTACTTCAAATTCCAGCCTCTTACATTTCAGAGTTGGCAAAACTTCCACCTGCCAAAACAGAATCCAAAACGAATACTCAACCATATAGTCCTCAAAAAATGTGTATTGACATCCAGTCTGATAACTCCAAATAGGAATCCTCCTCCTTTGCAATAGAAAGTTTTAAATTATAAGATTAGGGAGTAAAGTGAAATAGATGTGAATAGTACTGTTAACCAATCATCGAGAATAATAAAGAAACTGAAACACAAACACAAAGCATCGTTTCAAGGATATAGTATTGAAACAATGAAGATATAAGACAGTATTTGTTTAGTAGAAATGAGTGTAAGAAGTCAGAACAAGATGAGAGTACTAGATATTAAATGGGTAAGTGCTGTGAAGTGCTGGTCAGTGTAATTCAAAGCAAAACAGTGTAGTGTAGTGCAGTGCAGTGAAGTGTAGTGAACACGAACAATGAATTTAAAAAATCTAATTTAGCCAATATTTATGAAGTTTGTATTAAATTTTAATATCACCAACATATAATTATTTGATATCATAACGGAGTTGAAATAATTGTTATAATACTTAATATTAGTGGTAGTATGATAATGGCATCCTCGTCTTGTACTGTACTCCTTTATTGTTATTATTGTTATTATTATTAATATTATTATTATTGTTATTATTATTATTATTATTGTTATTATTATTATTATTATTATTATTGTAATTATTGTTATTTAACTGCCACCTGGTCATATTCAATTGCAGTTCAAATAAATGTATGTCTGTACGTCCACTTATTACCACAGGCCAAAGAAATGATAAGTTCATCCCCCGCGCGGGAACAATCAGACCATAGGGCCCTGTAAATCCAGTGTTGTGAATGAGAAGCGTGCGAAAAGTCAACATGCATATGAGCAGCGGCCGCCGCGCGGCGTCCAGAGAAGCGCTGCGCTGATGAATAATGGATGGCCCTTCCCCGGCAGCTGATGGGCGGCGCGGCACTAGCAGCGCAATTACGTTCAGGCGCGCGGACTCGTAAGCAAAACCAACAGCGTCGGCGCGCTGCGGCTGTTCGCACACGCGGGCCCAGGCGGAGCGCGCGTACACGCGTGCGCGCGTGCGGGCGGGCGGCGGCGGGGGCGGGGGCGGGGGCGAGGGCTGTGCAAATGCCTGGGAACATGTGCGCGGTAAACATGCGCTACCGCACGGGAAGGAAACAGCGAGGGAAATTATACGCGCGCGTTTTCTTGAGTTCCGGAATACGTACCCCCCACTCCTTTACCAACATTAGTTCAATTAATAATAAATTATACCAACGAGCGTTGTAGAGAAAATCTGATAACCAGAAATGTTTGCTCCCGTGTAGTAGAAACTATTTTGTATCGAAAAACAAATTAGAAATTCGATATAAAATTCCTTTTGTGAAAATAACCGAACTCCCCACTCCTCTCGCAACCAGCGAAGCGAGGGCGGATAATAATGGGGCGGAAAACGATCGCGGATAATAGTGGCGGTGATGTCGGTGAGGGCTGCCACATGGAAAATGGAGTGCAGACTTGGGCTTGCTGACTGTTCTTGGGTTTTCGTAACGTGGCGCCTGGGGGACTTGTCTTCACATTGGAATATGGCACGGCTTTTCGCGGCTTTCTCAGTAGTGTCGCTACATGACGCTTGATCTGCAGCACTGCTTGATACGGTCGCGATCATGCGACATCTGGCCGCACGATCGAGAAAGACGCAAAAAGCCGTGCCTTATTCGATCATGAAGACAACTCCTCTAGGCTCCACGTTGCGAAAACCCAAGTATACGCCGAGCCGCCATTGGTCGACACATTCACCCTGAAGTGGTGATGGTCAGCATTTCTTTTTTATTATTTTTTTTTATTTTACGTTATAAACGATGTGTGGCGGATGGGGTAAATCTGTACTTACATTGCAGAAGTAGACCAAGGAACACTTTCAAGAATTCGTTAACAGAATCATGGAAAACTGGACGAAAAAGGTGTTTGTAGAGGGGTCATTGACCTGGAAGGTAATTTTACAAAACTTTTAAAGCAAAAGAATATAATTAAAATAATAATGCTGCTGCTGCTGCTACTACTACTACTACTATTTTCATCAATAGTAATAATAGTAAAATATTAATAATAATAATAATAATAATAATAATAATAATAATAATAATAATAATAATATCGATCCGATGGCCGAGATCCTTAAGGTAATAGTGCAGTAGCGATCTCGTGCCAGAGGATTGCGGGTTTTCTGTCCGGCCTCGGGCATGGTTGTGTTGTGTATGTCTCTGCATGTTTGTGTGTGTGTATTTTATCATCATCAACATAACTGCACTCCATCCCCTAGGGCTAACAACACTGGGGTGTAAAAATGGAATCAGCATTAAATTGCGGATTCCTCCTCCCCATAGAAAATGACGTGCACCTACCCCGATATTCAAGTCTGAGCCCCGGTTGAATGCACGTATCGCGTGGCCCAATGACGGCCGATTCGCAGAAAATAGTAATAATAATGAAATAGTTAAAATAAAACCATGTTAAATTTTCTTTCTAAAATAATGCAAACTTCCATTAGACCTTTCCCCTCCCCGTGGGCGTGTCATTGCCAATAATTAATGAGGGAACGCGCGGGGATGGTGAGAGGGCGAGTGAAGAGGAACGGGACGGAGCTTTGAGAAGCAGACCGTGACGAAGGTGTATATAAAATTACTCCCATTTTACACTCTAAGTAGAATTAATTCCTTTCACTGCCTAATAGATGATTGAGGTAAATAAGTACCCTGGCAACGCCGGGTTACATCAGCTAGCTCTAAATAACTGTTTTACTGTCCTCAACTTTCTCCAAGCAAATAACTAAAGTAATATTGAATAACAAGCTTGACGAAAAATTGTTATTATTTAATAATTATTCCTATGAATCACCTCGAAGATACACGAATATATGTATGTATCTGACATTTTTTGGGTCGGATTAATCCGACTTTTGCCAGCTAGCGGTGTTTCCAGGCCTGGACCCTGTTTTTGTATATTTTCTACGTCTAACTAAAGGCAGAAGGCAGAAGTGTGGGGAGCATGACGTATTGCTTTTTCCGTACCTAGCATACTTGGCCTGCCTGAGCTTTTTGTCTCACCACACAGTTGCATGAACAGAGACGATTGTATTAGGTACAGCATTATTTTTACCTCGACCGGGAATCGCACCATGGAAAGCTAGCACGCTGTATGAGCCACCCGAAGGGTTCAACGAATTTATAATAATAATAATAATAATAATAATAATAATAATAATAATAATAATAATAATAATAATAATAAACAATAAAACTGATGATGATGCGGGTACCACACAGGAAAGGATTGAGGGTACCACACATCAAATTTAAAAGGTATTTTCAATTCTATAAAATGTTTCTCCTCTTAAAAGAAGAAACACCTGAGAGATATTTTCATTCATTTCAGCACGCAGTAGAATTAATGTGAGACATCTCAGGATTTTTCCTCATAAGCTAATATTACGTTTAAAGTAGCACAATAATTCTCAATTACGTTTCAAAAGATATGAATAAATAGAGTACTGTATTTTTAATCCAACACGCTACCCAACCTATTAGTATAATGTACATGTACACCGCAAATATGCTCATACGGTGAATTCGACATTCTTAATTTAAAATGAGACTCCTTTCCGCTGCTTCCGAAATACGGTACAGAGCGATATGTATAATCGAGAGATGTGTGTACCTCAAAGAAATCTAAGAGGGTGGAATTTTTACTTGTTCTAAATTCCTTTGCTCAGGCTCTTTACTTCTAGGCTCACTGTCACTGTTTCATCGCCAGGTCCGCCCTACAGCGGCGAGTCAATCTGGCAGGCGCTTGCTGCTTTACCTCGCCATTCGTTAAAAACCTTCGGGTACATCAGAACAGAAAAGCTTCCTGCACTGATGGGTACAGTAACGTCGTTAGAAGAGCAAGGAAAATAGTTTTATTATTCAGATCCCCCAGCAAAAACAACTATGGAAATGTCCCTATTTGTGGGAATTATGCGTTCTGTCACTTGTCACATCATTTTCATCCCAATTCTGTTCAACTAGAGTGTTGGTAAAGCACAAGCGCTCGTCAGTGCTTAGGTACAAGGAAACGATTGCTCACATTTTGGTTTTGATGACTCGCAGTATGTGCAAATAACGATAGAAATTCGATGTCGGTATATCAGAGTCGTAATAGGTTTCATTTGTAAAAGAAGAGGAATTCTTATCGTTTATTTGTGTTGAAAACTGAGCCAGGGTGACCGAATTCTGAAAAAAAAATAGAGAAAAAACAAGAAAGTATTTGGTAACCAAGAAACAGAAAATATACAGGGAAACAAAAATTGTTTTGTCACTTTAAATACTTTTTTGATGTAATGCTTTCGACGTGATTTTGATATGATATTGACGTGATTTTCATGTGCATTTTTATGCTAATTCATTTCACGTGTGCCTACTCGGGAAATAAAGCAATGAGTGACGCGAGTTATGCACGGCCAGTGGTGGAGAAAGTGAATTTCCTTCATTTATGAAGTTAACCGTGTATCGGATAGCGATTTATTTAATTACTATAAAAATATTTCGTAAAAATATTTTTAACATACAAATGATGTTAAAGACGCTTTTTTATTATAACTCATATTCCAATAGCAATAACACCTCTCCACTACATTAGTTATGTTTGTAATACGTGTATAGTGCGGAGATCCCAATTACAGATTTCCCGTAAAAATTAAATAATTAGCAAGTTACACTATAATAGTAAAAAAACATTTTCAATGTGTTTTTAACGGAAAACTATTTTTATAGAGATTAAGGATTATCGATCTATAATCAAGTTTTTCACAAACCATTTAAGTTTCTGACCGGATATGATGAAAATGACCTCAATGGAAAGTATGTGAAATATTTTTAACAATTATCGTGACTCCAAATTGTAAAATAATCAACGTTTTAGGACTCCGAAAGTGTTTTCAGAATCGTCCATTCTCCTGTCGGTCTGTGAACAACACAAGTTTGTTTATCTTGAATATGATTTTTTCAAAAATGAAATTTTCTAGATCTATCTAGTTCAACTTCAAGCGTTGCGACTTTGGAGGTAATATTTCTTAATTTTTTGTGAATAGACCAATATTCGCCTATAAGTATGGTAAAAGCAAGTTTTTTTTTCATTTAAACTCGATTTCAAGAAACTTGAGCAAAATTTTTGTTTAATAATGAGAAATGGACTGTTACTCTAGTTATGAAAAATGACTTTTTAGAAGTATGCCGTCACCTTCAGTCTACATAATGTATATTGTAAAATTAAATGTAAGTTACAGTCAGTATGATATTTATATCAATATTGTAATTGTTCTTTTGCTCGCAACAATAGTAGCAAGCCTGCAGAAAACTTGATTTTGTTTTCATAAAAGATTTCCTTGACAAAGCTGACACTTGCTTTTCGCGACTATTTTGCCTGAACCTATAATTTTAATTTTTCAGTCGGAAATAAGCAATTTTCGAAAACAGGCTTTCGCCACGTTTATTAACTCAACAATATATTTACGTTATCATAACCCTTGTTTATCTGGGAGAAATAAGATTTTAAAAAAAATATTTTTGACGTGTGAAATCTGGGATACCATTACGTGTACCCGACCTCTTTATTTCTCCTCATAGCACTCGAACGCTAGGTGCATGTTGCTTTGCCGGCTCCTGCGGTAACTGGCTCCCAGGCCTTCCATTGCGCGCAGCAACAGCCCCTGCGTGACCCCGAGCTCGCGCACCTCGGCATTCCACGGGCTACACGAAAGAGCCGTCAGGAAGATGACTTCACTGAGGCTGCACACAAAGAACTTGTAGTACGTCTACATACAGTAGGGGGCAGTAACAATCGTAAAACCCTAATGAGTAATAGATTTTCATGTCTCTCACGGCGATGAAGATATCTCTCAATTACAGATGCCAGAGGAAGAGTTAATTGTAATATCTACAGGTAAAACGTTAAAGGTGAGAGAGAGAGAGAGAGAGAGAGAGAGAGAGAGAGAGAGAGAGACATAGACAGACAGAGACACAGAGAGAGATATTTATAGGTATTCTAATAGGCAGACGAATTAATTATGTGTGATAAAATATTATGCATAAATAAAATACACAACAAGGAATTTTAGGTGAAAGTGATAAAAATAGTATTTTTCGTCCAAATTAGCTGTTACGATTGCACATTTCCTTTCTAAATAAGATATTTTAATAATATATACCGGTATGTTTTAACACTTTGGAAAGACAAATAAAAAATGTTCACGAAGATAACGTCCTGTAAAACGACATTTTTCCTAAATGCGCAGAAATAATTCACAAAACAAAGCAAATTCCAGCATGTAGGGCCTACAAAATAGGTATTACATATGTATATGGTGGGTGTTATTATAATTCGCATATCTGAACATATATCATCTAAGGTTTAAGGGGTAAGTTGATATAGTTGATTTTATACTATTGCTACCAAAATAACTACCCATAATAGCCGGACCTACTCCTACTTCAACTAGCACACGGAGAGCATAAAAAACGTGCGCATAGTGAAGCTACATTTATGATGCGTAACAAAATATGGTCATAACTCATAACATATTACTGAGCGGAGCACCGCTACAGCTGGGACAAGTTCTAAGTCCCCGACCGGTCTCTCGGCATATGTGGTAGTGTACTGCATGCCAGTGTGTGTGTAAGGGGTGAGGATAGGACAGAGATGAGGAAGGAAAGATCGCACGCGGCCCTTGGTCCGTTTGTTAGGGTACTGCTCCGACATTCGTCTGGTGATGATCGGAGAAACCACGGAAAACTATCAATCAGAGCAGCCGGACGCTATAATTCTCCTCCAGACAGCGACTGAATTCGACCTAGTAGCTGACAAGCTAATGTCGAAAATCCTGCCACCGTCGGGATTCGAATCTAGGACCTCCTGGTGAGAGGGACTGCAGGGACATCAGTTGATGCCCCGAGCCATCTTTCCAAGTCCCACTGGGGAAGATATCTGCAAGGAACGAAACAGCAAGCTGGTGTGTAGGTCGGATTGCTATTTTTTCTAATTGCAATAATAACAATAAAACCCAGGCTGTCGTTACGCATGAAGCAAACGGTTGAAATCATGCTGAATTTTCTTTTCTTCAAAAGTATTTTTTCTTAAAATATCATGGAAGTTTTGCAAAATAGAGTGCATTATTTCAATGGTGGCCTCTTCATGATGGTCTGTGACCTCATAACCTTATTGCTATAATATTTATATATATATATATATATATATATATATATATATATATATACTTTTAACAAGAAAGTTTGTGCTTACTAGCCTTGTTGTTTCCTCGCTAGGCCACCAACTGCCATGTGTTCGATGAACTGGAAGGTAGGAAACACTTCTCCAAGAAGAGAGAGGCTTGGATTTATGATGCGAAAAGCATTGTTCCCATGAATATCGCACTTGCATACTTTTACTATTATTATTCTCAAGATCATTTAGTTCTATGCTTATCCCGTGCGAGTCTATGTAAAGTAAGTTCACATGTAGTCCCCACTCTTTTTTTTAACTTTTGTGACGACTTTTTCGCAACACGTCTCTTGGCACTTTTGAATATTGAGCGTATATATAAATATCTGGAATAATCTTCCGTTAAATTTGTGTCTTTTGTCTCGTATCATCACACTCAGACAATGCCTTTTATTCCTTCGGTCAGGGGCTTGTGGCGTTAGTAGTTTCCAGGAGGGTCACGTGTGTTGGAATCCGAGATGTCTCTAGTTGCTCAACTTTCGTAACTTCAAGGAGCGTATTTATGCAATTTGGTTAACGACGCCGACATTCACCATTTGAAATTGATTTTTGCCTTTACGAAAATTATCATAGTATTCTACAGGTAAATCGAATCCTAACATGGACATTTGTTAAAATACGAATGTTATTACTCTTAAATTTTAATCATTAATTGAGAAGAAATAGAATATATATCTTATTTTAAACCAACTTTGTCAACTGTATTGCCTTCTCATTTTTCAGTACCTCAATACAGCAACCTACATGCTTTTGTTCAAATTAATGTTCCACTTTCTGAAATTCTAGTCACCATTTTAACAAAGGTGGGAAGTAAAAAATGAAAAGAATTTTATGTTTGAAACATTTTGTATGTTTTAAATGGCGGAATCATTTTCCTTGTTATTCCTACGTAACACGAAAATGCAATGCACCATTTCACCAAATGCGAGTAACATAGTACGTGTAGCTGCTATATGGACTCCCTCGGCTGAAATTACCTCTGTTTAATAAACAATTCCAACAGCACTTCATGTCAGCCACGCGACTCTAGTGTTTAACGCGATAACGACACAATTGGCGCGTCGCATAATATTGGTAAATAGTGCTCCGCTGTTGATACTCTGTGATCCACTTTAATTGCGCCATTGATCCGCAACGAAAGCTAAACAGCACCGATGCCAGTTGTTCTGCGCGGACGTGACAAATTGATGCAAATGACGACGCAACTGCAACCGCAGCCCATGCAGCGTGCGGTGTGCAAACGAATCCGTCGAAAACGTTGTCGATACGAAAGCCGCACGCATTCCCTTCACAATTGATTGACCGTATATGAACCGTAAATGCATTTTTTAAACTCAAGGAAGACACACGAAATACTTCTGTATCATTTCGGTGTTATATGAGAGTTCGATAAGGCACCAACAAACACTAAAGGGTTGAGAACATGATGAGAGTTATGAACGATTGCGATACGATGAATGTTCATGATAATCCAAAAGCACGTTTTTCGATTCAAGGAAAATACACAAAGTATTATGCCCATTTGGTGATCATCATAGGCGTGCGCACCGGGGAGTGCAAGGAGGGAGATGGGCTTCGTCTCCCTGGAATAAGCCTCGTATTCTTATGCAGTAAAACTTTTATCTTCGTAAACTTACAAAATCTCGGGGGGGGGGGAGTGTAACGTATAAATAAATGTTTATATTTATTTATTTATTTTATTTAACGTCAAAAACACTTAAAAGAGCGCGCGCGCGCGCGTGTGTGTGTGTGTGGGTGTGACGTGCTATGGGGAGATTATGAGGAGAGAAGTGTATTCTGTGTAGGTTTTTTGAAATTCTGAGATCCCTACCCCAATCCGCATAAAAGCAGAATTCTGAATACAGTTGAATTGAGCATTTTTGGTAAGAATTGATAAGAAAAAATCGCTCCAGTGTAACAAAAACTATGTGCAAAGCAAATCAGCTACAGAATCAGGCTATTATCCATCTTCGTGCCCTTCGTGAAAGAATCATGGAGGACTTATCGCCGTGAGCATGTAGAGAACGATCATTTGAATATCTAAATTACCTGCAGAACTCTAAAAGACGTGCACAAATAGTGAAATGACATTTATTTCCAGAAGAAAAACAAGGGACCATCTTAGCATTCACCCGAAGGATCATGGAAACAGGAGGAAAAACCTGACAGCGATGGGGCGATGATTTACAGTGATGATAAACAGCTGAGCACATTAGTCTATCGGGATCTTACCATCCCTTTAAGCATGATTGAGCAAGCATTATTTACTTATTATCGAAGAGTTTTATACTCCCAAGATGTCATTGTATAAGCTTTGTAAAATCATATTAAATGTGTTAAAAATTTTTAAACGGCCAAAACTGCGAACAAATTGTAAATTGTAGTACATTTTGTACCCTTAGAGTAACGGACGAAGTCAAAGCAAAAACCTTCCGAATTTACCCATACAAGGTGGCCATTTTAGATTGAATCCCTCCGTTAAAGTGCATTAAAAATGCTTCAAAACTCCAAAATAGCTCGGCCAAAACAGTAAAAAAATGTACGAAACCACTCCGAAAAACGCCGCCCAGGCGGAGTCGATCCCTCCTACAACCGCCCCAAAATAAATGTCATATTCCAGAAGCATTCTCAAAATAGTTGTATTACACAATAAAATATCACATATAAATAAAAATGTTTAATGCTTAGAAGGTTAAAAACTGTAGTAGACTCCCCCTCTAGTTTGAGGTTGTGTACGCCTATGGTGTTGGTACGTTCACGTTCCATAATATTATTACCAATAAATCTCCAAATATACGTTGTTTTATTGTTTGGGTAAATAGCAATATTTGTTATCTGATACTTCGAAAAATTGATCTCTTTCATAGAGTGCCCAGGAGTTTGATCCGTTATGCACATTTCAACTCAGAGGAGATACGCAAAATACACATATTTTAATTTCAGGAGTTACATATTCTAAGTTCCAATTTTATCAAAACATCTTCAAATAGAAGTGTTTTTTGAAAAAATTTCAAAAAGTTTCAAATAGAAGTGTTTAGGCTATGGAGAGAAAAATTATTTGTCATTATATAAAGATTTATAGAGTATATTAAATATGTAAATGTCTGCTTTTCACTTCAGAGTTTCTTTTTCTACTCTACTGAGATATTTAATAAAGTGGCACGAATGCACCAAATACAACAACGACGGATCACTTGTTATTAAAATGGAGGCTAATTTCATGAATCCAATGTGGGACATATTTATTAGTAAATTACGGATAAGCTGGAAAACAAAATTACACCGGAGATGATACAATTATTTCGTTGAGAAATAAGCTTGCACACTAGCTTATATACGGCACTATGTCATATCTCATGTTTTAGAATGTTCTATACGTGGTGATCTATATCTACCTAAGTATAAAACTTTCTGTCATAATTGAAATTACAAGTAGGCATTTAAGTAGAAACATTTATTTGGTGTAGATCTTTACTCGAGGTTTTTAATTTTTTATAATTTGTAATTTCTTATAAGGTACAACTCTATGAAATAAATCAAATGATCCCAATATTAAAATTGAAATATACAATATCTATTTTAATGTTAGACTTTGTTTGATTGGTGTTTAAATGTTAATGTTAATTCTATTAAAATTCATATTTATTATTTGATGTGAAATTTCATGTGAACAACGAATGATTTTATTAAAAACTGACTGAACTCAACATTTTTTAGCCTTTTAAACTCACCGCGCAAATAGTATTATTTGATCACTTATACTTTTACTGAAAACTATTATTAAAACATGCTTCCCAAACCTTTTTCTAGCTTAAACGTAATTTTTGTTATTTGCTGAAATAAAATATCTGATACAGTTCCTTAAGATAACTTTCACATTTTTCATTTTTTCGTGTGTGTGTGTGTGTGTGGGGGGGGCTCCGTTTCCCCGGGCCCAAAATTGCCTCGCTCCGGCACCGCCGCCCATGCGTCTGTGCGAGAGCGAGGGTGCGTGAACGCGCATGCTGGTCCGGCGAGTGCGCGCGAGACAGGCGACCGTTGCACAATAATGAACGTAATTTGTGCGTAATGAGCGCGCCACTACATCATCGGCCGGGTGCCGCGAGCGGCATGGTGCTGCCGGCGATAGCGTTGGAATGAGGGGGGGGTTACTTTATGACGGCCCTTGTACGCAGTCGCCGCCGCCGCCGCGCTACCTCAAGCTTTGGCTGTGCCGCCGGCGCTGCCCCTTCCTGCGCCTCACCGAATGCCGCCTCCCTGATAGGGACCCCCACAGCAATATCACACATCGCGAGGATTTTCTTTGATATTGCCAGGTAGCAAGGATTGATTGATTACTGTTTCTGTGCGCGTCAACTGCTAAGGTTATTAGTAGGGGGCGGAATTTGATGATCTAAAACATCGCCAAAAATGATCAATAAAATGTTCTTAAATGCTTTAAAAATGCCCTAGAAACCAAAGAAAAATGACGTAAAAATTCGTATCAAAACCAGTTCGGATGAACAACTCACGATGCTGGATATGTTACTGATGTAATCGAGGCTTCTTCCATTCGTTCGAGTAAACTCAGCTTGCAAACTTTTGATTTGGGCTGTTCTTTACCAGGAAATTTCTGTCTTTAGTTATACGGAAATCGACCGAATAGGCAATGGCGCTGATATACGTTACAAGAATTACGGCTGTGAAAACAATTTCAGAGCGAACAAATCGAATAGAACATGCTGAGTAATTCTGTGAAGAACGTTGTTATATATCGTAAATATTATTTGAAGCAAGTACCATTTAAAACGACATTAAAATTGATGAAATCAGAAAAAAATGCATTAAAAATGACGGAAAAAGGTAAAAATGACTTATTAATCGAAATCGCCAAAAAATGCAAAATAATGACCTATGAAAGTGGGTCATTTCCTTTTGTCATAACATAAAATGAATTGCTATACTAAACGCCATTGTTCTAAAGTGGAAAGAAAAAAATGACATTTCATTAAAATCCGCCCCTGGTCATTAGTCTCGTAAGTGTAGTGTTTTTATCGCGGAAGGCGGCGGTGATCTTCCCCAATGCATGGCGAAATCCGGCGCCCTCGTACACGACGGCTTGTGGGAATTTTTCCGTACCAGGTGTCTCCCACCAGCGGGGCCCGCTCTAGCCGGAACAAGCTCTAAGTTCCCGACCGATCTCCCGATATGTGGGTTACTAGAGTGGATATAATTGTAAGGTAGATGTGAGGATAGGAAAAGGAAGGAAAGATCGCGCATGGTCCCTGACCCGTTTGTTAAGCAACTGTTCCGGCTCAGATAGCGAGGACTTGCTGCGAAATTGCCAAAAGATGGCACCACACATTCTACATTCTGCGACTAGCGACCGACTGCTCGCCCAACCCTGAGAGCCGAAGTGCGAACAAATTAACGCTTTCTTTGATGAGCGCAAAAGATTTACTCGCTGCAGGTAGCGCGAACCCAAAATGTTTGTCGCTATGGAAACAGCAAGCAACCAGTTGCACTATTCAGGATTTGGTAAGTGGACTCTCACTACAGAGCACGCGGACCCGCCTAAAACACATGCTCTCCCAGAAGGAGCTTCCGGGCCGATAAGATTCTACCTTCTTCGGAAGCCTTAATTATCGGTTACGGTTAACCATCGCTAATAGAGTTTGTGCACCCTCGAACGTGAAAGTACTATGGATCTTCTGCGCATGCGCAGATTAAATTTCGCACCACTTTAGTGCATCCGCACATCCGCTATGGCGTGCACTAACTCGCTAATGTGTCATTCGAATCTAAGTCAATGAAAACGGTAATTCAGGCTTTTGCCCACGCTCGCAACCCAATCTTGTCGTCGTAGGAGTACGTCGTCATGTTTACATTCCTCTGGCAAAGCAGTTCGGCGGTCGTTGTGAATCATTTCCGATTGGCTGAGCGCCTGCCGTCGCCATCGAAACTTGTACACGCCGCCCATTTATCAATCCCAAAGATTTCCCGAAGTACAGGCAGAATAAAGAGACATTTCGAGTCTACTTGGCAGGTTACAGAGTGAACAAATTGTAGGGATTTCTGTTCTTGGTCTGTGCAGTACAGTAATGAACAATATTCCAGGTAATTTATTGAACTTTATTAAAAGATTATCGCGAAGAAAACGGGAGGGGGAGGGGATCACCTGTGATAGAGATCATCCTCCAGGAAGAAACTCCCCCTCTCTCTCTGTCTCACTGTCTGTCTGTCTGTCTGTCTCTCTCTCTCTCTCTCTCTCTCTCTCTCTCTCTCTCACACACACACACACACACACACACACACAAAGTGCGCAGGTTGAAATCCTGGGGCGTGCGACTCTCTGAACAGTCTAATTTGTTTGTTTACAGCAAAAGATCCGTGCAATATATTAAAGAGAGAGGGGATTCCTAGAGAAGGAGATTATGAAACTATAGGGGCAGAGAGTACTTTATTTATTTATTTAGTCAAAAACTGTATGTGACGTATGGGGGAGAAAATCATAAGCGTACTATTAAATTAACAAATATGCGGATAGCTATATTCATTCCCAATGTATTTACATCAAGGAAACATTGAGAGTACTCAAAAAACTTCGCAAATACCAATGTGTTATAGGAATTATCCTGATAGAACTTTCGAAACTTAGAATTAAATATACGTATAAACATTCGCTTAATTAAAATTTCAAATGAAACAAATTGTTTGTCGAATTCAATAAATTAACAGTTCTCACTAGCAAATGATGAATTAGCCAAGTCCGATGGATTATTTTCATGAAATAGCATCATTATGCGCACGTTTTGTTAAGCTATGCATTTGATAGTTATGGTAGGAGTAGAGCCGTGTTTCTATTTTGTTAGCAATACATTAAAATAAAATATTTAGTTAGTTTACCAATGCAAATAAGGTTCTTACTACTCCAGAACGAAAATTACTAATTTTCAAATGTCGCTAACCTGGATTTGTTGTTACTTTTATACATTATTCAACTCCGTATAGAAAAAGGATGGGGTGGAGATTCTGGGACTCAAGATAATTTGCGCCGCTTGTACTTCTCCCCCATTCGTCACAAAGAGTTTTTACTGCTTCTTGATGAAATAGATCAAATAATATCAAATTTTCCTAATGTGCAAAGTGACGCAAAGCATTGTAACGGGTGAGACGAAGTGGATGGAAGCAGAGGAGGAAAAGTCAGTTGGAGAGTGAGGGAAGCTCAAGTGTGGTTTGCGTGGGCGGGGAAGAGGGGGCGGGGCAGAGGGGGTGTGTCGGAGAGGGCGGGGCGCGTCAAGAGAGGCGCGCGACAGCGTCTGCAGAGCGTCGCCGCGAAGTGACAGGACAGCGTCTTCACTGCATTGATTTTCGTCTCCGTCTCCGTTTACATCTCCTTATCCGTCGCATTCATGTTTCTTGCTTTCGATGCCGCACGCGCCTTGGTCATTCCCACTTGCTGTTGCCTGCGCCTCCTTTTCGTCTGGTTTCGTTTGAGTTAGTTTTATCGTCGCGTACGCTTTTGTTATTTTTTTTTTTCTTAACCTCTCCGGGGTCTTCTTCGCTCCTTGGATCACCTTTATTTACGACTTTATCGTCCACCCTCGTCGTTGCTTCTTTTCGATCATGACACCTTCACCATTTTCACGTTTGGCACCTCCTCCGCTTTTGACGTTTTTGTCGTCGCTTCGAGTTGATACTGACAGTATTTTCATCGCTTCCTACTTCGTCATTTTTGACACGTCTTCGAAAGTAATTTTCTTCTTCACATATTTCGCTTTTTGTTTCTTCATTTTCTCCTTAACACAGCCAAAAGCGTGGTGATAAACCTGGCAAGCCACCAGACACCAGAGAGAGCGCTAGTTGGACGCTCTTAGGTCTCAAAATGATTTCATATTCCACGTAATTGCTGCAATATCTTGAATATTGAATGTCATTAAAAGGAAAATATATATTCGTAAGATATTATGAGATATTTTTCGATTATCTGGGGGTTATGCGTGCTACCTAAGCACGAGCCGCCACAATATTCAATCCACCCTCAGTTGTCGGTTCATCTTTTCAAGTCTTTGCTGTCGTTCCATTTCTTTCGCTTGCTGCTTCGCCGTCTCTTCGCCCCCTCGTCCGCTGCGCCGCGTCGCCCCCAAACCGTTATTGACCGGCGCCACTGACCTACATGATATGTTCATTAAAATTAACAGGAGCAGCGGTGCATATTTCAGTTCACACGCCGTCGGCGCCCACGTAGGCAACCGGGCGTGTGTTGACTCACGACGCCCACTGCCGGTCGCCACACTACCTCCCTCCCCCCTCCCCTCCCGCGCGAAGGATACACAACCGATCGCAACGAAAGGTTTTATTATCTTTTCACAGGGATCGCTATTGCATCGGGGAATCGTCACAACCCTTTTGTTCGATTGTTGAGCTGTGTTCCGAAAAGAGTTCGTGTTCTGAAGAAGGATCAATTTCCTCGGTGACATCCGTTGAGAACGATAATAACACGGGCTGCGACGAATTGCCAGTTTTTGTGAAAATAGGTCTTTATAAATAAGTTTTCCACCCTGCTTTTATTTATACGTTTTTTTATCATGTACAGCATTTGCAACACGATTTTTAAAATTAATATTATTATTACGCGGTTTGTCAAGAAGTAACATACGTAATACGGCGCTGCGGAGATTCACCGTTTTTGATTAAAAGCAGGGAAAGAAAGAATCTGTTTTGCGTTCTGGTTAGATATGTGGATTTACCCACGGTTTCTGCGGAATATACGATTGGTCACATTTCAAATGAAGGCGGGCAATTTATTACAATAACTTATATAATTAGATATAGATGCCAATCGCTACTGTTTGAAGATAAACTGTTTGACATAGTGGCTGTAAACATGCATTTAATTGGTGAGCAAATTGTTTCGAAGAATGGCAAGTTCATCTAAAACATGTGAAAGTTGACCAAAACTTTTTAGTTACATATGTGGATCATTTACATTAAAATTCATCAGTTCATCAGGAAATAATCAGTTCGTTTGTAAAGATTGCGTTTCACGCTTATTTCGGCATTAAGTCCAGGAAACAAAATAAATCTTCTGTCTCCCATAGCGTTTGTCACACATGTGCTGTAGGTTTGAGGAAATGGTACCAAGGAAAACAGAAATGTTTATCTTTTGGTATTCCAGTGGTGTAGAGAGAACAGAAGAGTCATGTGAATGACTGATACTTCTTCAAAGGGAATGGACAAAGAAATAGTTTCCCCAAATATTCCATCCGCCATAAAACCAGCACCGCATGGTCCCGCCATATCTATACCAAATTCAACATATGACATACTAACAGATCTATCTTCAGATTATTCAAACTGATATAATAGTAAAATGGACGTTATTGATTTCCCAAAAGAAGAGAGAAGGCTACAGTTGTTTAATCAATCAGAACGTAATAATTTGGTGCAAGATCTTGGTCTCTTAAAGGAATCGGCGCAGATACTCGTATTAGGCTCACGGTTAAAAGAGTAATATTTTCTCGTTCCAGCACAAAGTTTTACTGGTATCGAAAGAAAGAAGAAGTTCCTTTATTATTTCACGAAAAGGGTCCGTCTATGTACTGCAACAACATTTACCCTGTATTTTCAAAGTTCGGAATATAATGCATGTATTAGTGATCAATGAAGAATATTTATGGATTCTTCCAAAGGAAGACTCAAAGTTGTTTTTCTTCTCTTTTTCATAATGGAAATCAATATGCCTTAGTACCAGTAGCCCATTCTGTATATTTAAAGGAAACATACAAAAATATCGAAGAACGTTTAAAACATTAATTATGATTATCGCCAATTAGTTGTTTCGGAGGCTTAAAAGTAATTAGAATGTTGTTGGGACCATAAGAAGGATTTTGTATATTCCCTGCTCACTATGTGAATCGGATAGCAGGGCTCGTGAATTGCACAGGGTCAAAAGGGAACAAAAAGTCAATTAGAAGTACCTTTAAACCCGGAGATAGAAATATCGTAAGAAGTTTGGTTAATTGTTAAATATTATTTCGCCACCACTCCATGCCAAGCTTGGTAGACTTATTATGAAACAGTTTGTCAAGGCTCTGAATAAGAATGGAGAGTGCTTAAATATATACAATTTTCTTTTCTTTCAGAAACCAAGCTTAAGGAAGGGATCTTTGTGACACCTCAAATTAGAAGATTGATGAAAGATGAACAATTCAAAACGTGAGTAATGAAGAAAGACTGGCCTGGACAGGTTTCAAAACCGTTTCCAAGATTCTTTTTATGCAATAAAGACCATCCAGATTTCAAAACCATGGATGAATGTGAATGTATGTAACATGAGGATGAACTTCATTTTCTATGAAGAATTTAGAATGTAACATGAGCATACAACTTTATTTTCTCCACAACCACCATAATTTCTTCCCTGATAATCTTGGAGATTTCAGAGATTAACATGAAGAGGTGTTTTATCAAGACCTGAAAGAAATATAAAAACTTTATTAAAGCAGAGAGAATGAAGTGATGACAGACTACTGTTGATCCTTAAAGAGGGAAAGTGTGAAAATGCACAAAAGAAAAGTGTTAGAACAGTCTTTGACATTGTTGTAATATAATAAAACATAATATTTATGTAATTATGGCTGTATTACTGAAAACCAGCTTAAAAAAGTCTCTAATATAAAATTCTATTCTAATGGACACCTCAGGTAGTTTCAGTCGATATGGCAACTTGGAGATCGAGAGCGCCGGCGGATCTATATCTAATACCTAATCGACGACAACATCAAATAAAAAGTAAATATTTCTAGATTTTGTAGAGAGCTAAATCTTTCCAGGACTTGTATTTTGTTGGTTCTCCTGTTCAATGTTGAGTATACTTATAAGCTCAGTGTAATACGTCAGCGGGCAAGCTACGATATAACAGAAAAAGGATGGCATAGCAGAGAAAAAAAAAACAATATTATAAAATTAAATAATAATATTTTCTATAAAGGGATAGGGAAAGTAGTAAAACAAAAACAATAAAATGTGAATAAAAAAGAGAAGATACAGGAATGGTTATATGTAGGAAGGGATCTTGTATTTTAAATGTATTTTAGATAGGGAAAGAATGGCAGAAGAGGCTAAGCAAAGACGAGGTGTAGAGAGATATTAGAAGAATTACATCTGCTGTAGTACGGTGAAATGCGAAAATGCGGTGAAATTGGATTTGGACCCTGACGTTGTTTCTGCACCGTCATAGCGAAGAGCAGAACCCGCGTGTCCTTCGCCTATGCCAAAGCCCCGAATCTCACACCGAGCTCAATACTGCTACGCATCTACCAGGTGAAAGAATTATAGGTGAATCAAATTGTTGGATTTTCTTAATTATCCAGGAACGGCGTCAGATGTACCCTCGCTTAGATGGAGTCACTCAAAAGTCAATGATTACGTTTTAAATTGAAGTGGCGAAAATAGACATAAAAAATATGTCGGAGGTGTTTTGTTGAAAAATAAATAGTAGATATATATCTTCGCATGTATATTTGTTTTCTGTACTAAAAAATTACGAACTTCAAGCGAGATTTTGGGCAACTTTTCAATTGACCCGCCATTTTATCCAAGTCGTTTGGACATACACGTATCAATCGAGAACTATAAACTTAACTTTTCACGTATAGGCTAATAGATATAGATGTATCTACAAATTTTTCCTTACGCATCGTGGCGTTCACTATCGCCATAGCTTACGCCGTCGTCATCGCCACTGAATCGTCCAGCATCGTCGCCACAGCTGCCGCCATCGTCACCATTTCCGGAGTCACAGCCACCTTAGCCAACAGGTGAATGAACACATCTGCCCGCAAATTTCTGCTGTGAATTCATTGCGACTTTTATGCGGCAACTTAAAGAATACTACAAAAATGAACAAGAAACAAGATAATTTCTACATCTCAAAGAACGCAAGTGTCGGTATTAAATAACGATACTTCAATTTCGAGAACGTTAATTTGAAAACATTTGTAATTTTATCAGAATACAAGAAAACTTAAATGACTTCATTAGTTATAATATCCACATGAACTCTCAATTTTCACCTTCCGTCGAAACAGTGTTCTTCGAAATTGCCTTTGAGAATAATTAATAATCATGAACTTTTTAAAGGACTTATTTAAATTTCAAAAAAAAACTTTAAGTATTATCTTTTAAAGTATCTTTTTTGCAATACATTTCATTCAAGTAAATTAATTTTAATATTTTGACCATCTAAACACTTTAAAATACACACTGAATTTGTTGCTCAAAATAATCACAAAATATCAATTACCATACATTTTGTGAATTATTTCCAAAACACAAAGGACACAACAAGCATTCTTTTGAACTCTGCTACTGAGATCAGAATATAATACTTGCGGCATTTCTATTCTCAACCACAATCGGCAGACAGAAATATTAAACTGATTTGCATATCACGTGAGAATGAGTGAGAGAGCAGAACATACCAGCACATAATATAAAGTACCTGCCATCATTAGCATCTAATTTTATTCAGTAACTTTGTTTTGATACATCCACACACACTATCACCTTTTCTCAAAGAAATTCAAATTCCGTCTAGCGAAACCTGTTTGCACCTTTAATAACCGCAAACATAAAAACTCCAATAAAATGTTTCTATTTCACATTCTCCATTATTTCTACATACTTGTTTGTGTACCGGTAAGTCGGTAACCTTCCTCCGCTATTAGCTTAACACGCCCTTCCCAACACGCAGTAACAATAATGATAAAAATGCCACACAAACCGAGGAACATTACGCGACACTATAAACACGGTCGCTTAACAGCTCCTAATTCCCATCCGCCTGCCCTATGCAGATGGTACCGGTTTCCACGGCGCGGCGACGGCAGGCGCAGAGAGACGCACTGTGGATTCACAGCTGGAAAAAGCGGGCAAAAATACATTACTTTATTCAAATGTTCAATACACTCTTCAGTAGTTAATAAGACGATTGTTGCTTCAGTGCTTAACACCTGCGGGTGATCATTTTGTTAAACTACTCTCTCATGCCCGCCCCTTGCCGCCGATACAGGAAAGTACTTTCCTGAACGCTTTCCATAGGCAAACACGCGATTCTTCGATCGCACCTTTCGTTAGTTCCTCTTTTTGCTTAACCATAATTCTTACAAAAATCATATTTACTTTCATTTTTTGTTGAAAATATTTTTTAATTAAATCTGCATTGAAGAACATTATATCTGTTTCCACAGAAATGGTAAAACTTACAGGTGCCCATCTATCAATCAAGTACCTTCTCCCAACACGTAATAATATTACACCACATTATGAACTCAGTGCTGTTTAGTGTGCTGCTACATCATTGGCCTTGGAAATTACTGCAGACAAGTACGGACACGACCGATCAGAGCAGCCAGCGTGCAGAACTCTCAGCCGGACAGATGTCAGCTTTGATCCGACTCCTCAGCAAGTACCGAAAATACGCCACCGACAGGAATCGATGCGATGGCCCTTATGTTTACGAGTCTAAAGCCACCCGCACTCAGAATACTTGCGAATTTCGCTCTAATTGAAAACGTTTTTGTTCACGTTCGCCCGAATCGGGACCACAGTGCGGCGCGGCAAGGTGCCTGACACGCGAGCGGAATTGGGAATTTAGGAGGCGCGGCGCGTCCCGGACTCGCCGCAGTGCCCCGCCCAGCGGAGCGGTCCAAAGGCGCCGAGCAGCGGCGCGAGTTACGGCGGGGCGCAGCGGCGGCGAGCGATGAGACAGATACTTCGCCTTATGGAGATGTAGTACGTTTGTGTTTCCTGCCGAGTTGAACGGGCGGCGGCTGGCGGGGCAGGATGCGGAGCTGTGGAAGGGTCGGGGAGAGGGAGGGTAGATGAGGAAGGTGGGGGAGCTGGGATAGAGAGAGTGAGAAGGTAGCAGGGAGTCGGCAATGGGAGTCCGGGAATGTAGCTAGTGAAAGACAAGTGAAAGACTGGGAAAGAGGCGGAGAGCGAGAGTGGACAATAAAACGATAGTAGGGAGCGGTAGTGAAAATCCTGAATAGTGGTGAAGCGTGGGAGTTGAGGACATAGAGGGAAATTTAATCGTGGTGTGGGAGCAATGTGAGGAAATAGCGTCAGTTGCATATCGAGAGATAGATAGACAGAAAATAGGAATAACAAAAAGGCAGAAGGCGACCGATAGCAGCAGCAGGGGCAGTGGTGACAGAGCTTGAGCCAGAGAGCAGCACCAACGGAATGGCATTGCGCGAATGGGACGGAATGGGACCGCCGAGTGAGACGTACGGTTACAGTATCGGGCGGAGTAGAGCAGCGTGGTGTTGTTTGGAGTGTGAAGTTGTACCCGATGGCGAGAGTCGGAGTAGGGAAATGTGGTGCGAGGTGGGAAGAGTCGCATAGGAAGGCGTGAAAAGGCGTGTGGTGGTGTGTAGGAAAGTGAAGTGAGATGTGGCTGCATTAAGCATCACTGACAAAGTGACAAGTGACAACGAGAGCAACGATGTCCACTGATGGGGCGGCTGCGGAGAAAGGGCAGGGTGCGGCGGATGTGTGTGCGTGTGATCTGACGCCGCCGCAAATAGGAACCCTGAGAAGCAGCAAGGCGCGTGATGGAGCGGCATGAGAGTCTAGACAGCGTGGGTACGTAAAAGTCCAATGAACTCCAGAATGCTGGAGGCGAAGCTGCTAAGGATAGCGATAACTGAGGGGCATCGGAAGTGCGGAATCCAAAGGTTCGGGGGTGTAGAAATGAGGGAGTGCGGAAGTGCGGGGATGTCGAAGTGCCGGGATGCGGAAGTGCGGGTGTACGGAAGTGAGGGAGTGCGAAAGTGCGAGGGTGTGGAAGTGTAGGGGTGTGGAAGTGCTGGGATGCGGAAGTGCGGGGGTGTGGAAGTACGGGGTTGTAAATGTGGGGATACGGGAGTGCGAGGGTGAGGGTGTGCGGAAATACAAGGTCTCAGAAGTGCGGGAATCCAGAAAAAGTGCGGAGATGCGAAACTGCGGGGATGTGAAAGTGCGGAGATGCAGAGTTGCGGAAGTACGGGGATGCGGAACTTCGTTGATGAGGATGTGCAGGGAGGCGGAAGTTCGAGAGCTCGGAAGTGCGGGATAGCAAAAGTGTGTCACATAGAGATTCCACTACTTTTGTAGATAAATAAATAAATGCGGGGATTGCAGATGTGGCCGGTGGTAGTGAAATAGGCAAGTTGGGGTGGGAGCGAGGGTGGCGGGGTGACAAAGATGTCTTGGAGCGAAAACGCGTCGGAGCAAGCGATGTAGACCGGTCCGGACAAGACTAACACCGAAAGCGTCGGCAGCAGCGGAGAATCATATCGTATTTTTTACCGCCTCCTAATTTTTTGTCCAAAACGCGTCCCATGTTGTACACAACACATCAGAGCTCCCTCAGGAGGTGCGGGGGCGGCGGAGGCCGCAACCGAACACCACACCCAGCAGCTGCCCACCAGCGGCGCGCACGCGCACGCGCGTTCACTTGTTTCGTGGCTGCGGGGGCGGGGGCGTGGGCGTGGGCGGGGGCGGCGCAGCAGCTGCTGTCCTCCGCTGGTCTGAGTCGCGCCGCGCTCGTCCCCCCGTCAGCGTCCGCCCGCCCACTCGCGCCTCGCCGCCTCACGCGCGTGCGTGGCATGCGTGCCTCCGCGTGCGTGCGTCGCCTCGTGCCGGCGCGTGCGAGCGGCGCGTGCCGCCGGTGGGGCGTCGAGGTGCATAGCGGAGGAGTCGGATGCGTCAAGATGCGCTTGTGGAATGCGCTTCTTTGACTGACACTTTTATTATGATTCCCGTACTGAACGTCGTGCGACTCTATAGATCGAATATTTCGTGTTTTCGGACGCGTCAGCTGCTATGGTCATTAGTTCCGTAAGGGTAGTGCATGATTTAACTCGCGAGGTGGCGGTGCATTTCAGCTGCAAACCGGCGAGACCCGGCGAGACCCGGCGCAGACCTATATGTCGACTTGCAGGGTTTTCTGCATCAAGGTACCTCCCTCCATCTGGATACTGCACCAGCCGGGACAACATCCAAGTTCCCATATGATGTCTCGGTCATTGTGGTAGTGTTCTGCTTGTAAGTATGTGGAAGGGGCGAGGAAAGGAAGAGGAAGAAAAGATCGCGCGCATTCCGTAACCCGTTTGTTGGAGTACTGCTCTGGCATTCGTCTGGTGTTGGTCGAAGAAACCACGGAAACCTACCGATCAGAGCAGCCGGCCGCAGGGAATGCTCGTCCTGACTGCGGCTGAATTCGACCTTGCTATGTAGCGAAAAATTCGAAAATCCTGCCACAGCCGGGACTCAAACCATTGGATCTCCCGGACAGAGGCACTTTTAATTCGGACACTTTTAATCATAAGGGCACCCAACGCTATCAACTACTTGTTGACTCCCATATTTTACGTTATGTTCCACAAACAACGATCTCAGTCAATGCACTTGTGTCGTTTTCTCGCTGAGCGAATGTAATATGTGGTTTGAATGGGATTTATGAAATGATTTAATTTTTCCATGGGATTTATGAAATGATTTAATTTTTCCATGCATCTGCCAGGATTCTATCAAATGCCACAAGCTTGATCTGACGCAGAGCGTTTTCCGCCCTCCGAAAATATCCTACCCTTTGGAAGTCAGTGTTAAAAGTTGTGTTACCTATTACCTATTACCGTTACCTAAAGACCTATTACCGAGGCAGTTATACATTTTTAAGCCTCTAAAAAGGTGTGGCCGTCCTCGTCGCCACTGCCATTCCTAAGAAATGTTATCTTAGAAGGTCAGAAGTTGGAAGTGATGCTGAAATTACAATGGAGAAACTGGCAAAGTGTGAAAACCCACTTTGGTTCATTGAAAAGTTGACAATATCAGAATGAATGTGACGATTCCGATGAAGCTATGTATTTAGATTGAAATACGCGTCGCTAACTTGTCACATTGTAGATTATAAAGGATTTTCTATTACTTCGCGTTTTACTTACTTCATTCTATTACTTAACTCCTACTTGTTCTATTTCCATCATAGTCACTTTTCTTAGCTCTACGCCTTACTGCTTCATTGAATTTTGCATCGCTTACTGATGATACGACTATTCATAACTTTCCATTAATTAATATACAGCAAATTACTAAAACGAATTTTACTTCTCCACGATAAAATGTCAATTTACTAATCTACGCTGTTGACTAGTATTTTGTGACTATAATTTTAAGAAACACCAAACGAGAAAATTGTCTCTAAAACAAGTCATTGCACGCACTCACTAAATGATCCGTTCACCGTCATTCACACAGCCTTATTCACACCGTCTGGCTAATGTACTACAATTTAATCGGACACCTTTAACATTAGCCACTTTACAACCTTAACCGTGAGAAACTATAGTGTACGTCCTGCTGCGTTCTATCTGCATTTTGTAGTTTTACGAACACGTTTGTAAAGCGTTTAAATCAATTTGTGGTATAACAAGAGCTTCTTTTATATTAAATTTATATTAAATATATTTTTTTATTGAATACATTTTTAAATTTATATTTCTTATATTAAAAATATAATTTAATATTAAATAAAACTCACTAAAATAAGTGTTTTCAATAATTTATTGATTGATTGATTTTTTCGTGTTTCCGGGCGCGTCAACTGCTTTGGTCATTAGTCCCGTTAGTGTAGTGCATGCTTTTTCGCGGGAGTTGGCGGTGATCTTCTCCCGCTGGATGACGAGATCCGGCGCCGACCTACCGTCGGCTAGTGGGGTTTCCCCCTAACCAGGACTCTCCCACCAGCGGGGCACCGCCCCAGTCCGGACAAGCTCTAAGCCCCCGACCGATCTCCCGGAATATGTGGTAGTGTAAGTGTGTGTGTAAGGGGAGAGGATAGGACAAGGAAGAGGAAGGACAGATCACGCGCGGTCCGTGGCCCGTTTGTTAGGGTACTGCTCCGGCATTCGCCTGGTATTGATCGGAGAAACCACGGAAAACTACCGATCAGAGCAGCCGGCCGCTAGAATTCTCCTCCAGACAGCGTCTCAATTCGACCTAGCTGAAAAGCTGGTGTCGAAAATCCTGCCGCCGTCAGTACTCGAACCTAGGAACTCCCGGTCAGAGGCGCTGCAATGCCATCAATTGATGCACTGAGCTACGGCTCCAGGTTTTCAATAATTAAGTTCTCAATACGGTTAGCATACACTTTTTCCACGTCCGAGTTTCGAGGACCATGATCCCTGGCGAGAGGGTGCGAGGAGGCGTGGCAGAAGGGGCGTCGGGGGTGCGCCTCATCTGCCGGCGCCCCCCGCCCTCGTCGTCCGTCCTCACCCTGCCTCGCCGCCGGAGGGGCGGGGGAGCACGCGGCGCTCAATGGGCCGATGCCGAGGCTGCGGGGAAGCGCCGCTGACGCCGCGCCGACGCGCACAGTGGGCCTCGAAAAACATTATCACAAATCGTGAGAGGACTAAATGCAGTCCAAGATTACCGAACAGGCTGAGTAGGCTGCCGCCTGAGGCGCACAATTTTTGGGAGCGAACGAATTTCAGCGAATTCAAAATTTCATAAGGCGAACTTTTGAATGATTTTTGTACAAATATTTCTTTCCATATTTGTAACAAAAGAAAGTGTTAATTAATCAAATATATATTCATTGATGTATACAGATAAAATGAATACAAAAATATCGTATATTTATTCAATCAATATCCCGGTGAGAATTATTTATATGTAAACGTATAATCAATTACTTATACGTACACAATATTTGCGTTGGTTACAAATATTGTACAAAAATTTTTTATTCAAAATATTGTAAGTAGCTTTAATATTTTTAAAACAGCAAATTAAAAGGGCGCTAAAAACTTTACAGTCTAGTGCACACTTATGTCAAAGTCAGAAACTGACTAAATGAATAAAATTCTCGTAATAGACAGCCTGCGTACTCCAAGTATGTGCAATGCGTGCCTATTCAGCACATGGATTGAAAGACCACGGATCGGAATCTCGCTCTGGGCAGAGATGTTTTGAGTATGTTGTGTCTTAGAAAGTTTCCCATTCTTGCTGCCTCCATACTCAATGTGCACGCAAGTGTAGTGTCTAGTGTGAGCTCAACGTACACCTCATTAGTGTGGTAGCGAGAAAGAGGCTTTGTTTGAAAAAGATATACAACAAAATAAAATAAAACTAAGAATTAATAATAATAATAATAATAATAATAATAATAATAATAATAAACTAATAAATATGTCTATATATATATATATATATATATATATATATATATATATATATATATAAAGAAAGTCGTGTTAGTTACACTATTTATAACTCAAGAATGGCTGTACCGATTTGGCTGAAAATTGGTGAGCAGGAAGCTTAGAGCCAGGAGACGGACATAGGATACTGTTTATCCCGTTCGACAGCGTTCCTGTGTGAGAACGCACGTTTTTGCACGTACGCAGTGCAACAAGGATAGTACAGTTTCTCACGGTGAGTGCGACGCGAGAAAAAGATGGGACCGGCTGTTAAGGCGGAACAGAGTTCGCCGGGTCAGCTAGTCTATATATATAAAAGAAAGTCGTGTTAGTTACACTATTTATAACACAAGAACGGCTGTACCGATTTGGCTGAAAGTTGGTGAGCAGGAAGCTTAGAGCCAGGAGACGGACATAGGATACTGTTTATACCGTTCGACAGCGTTCCTGTGTGAGAACGCACGTTTTCGCACGTTTTCGCACGTTTTCGCGTGATTTCGCATGTTTTCGCGTGAAAGTACTTAACTGAAGAGTGCAACCTATGCACCAAAATACAGGAACAATAATGAATGATTAATCTACTTAATTTTTTTATTTGTATTTTCTAATAAACAATTTAACTTAATACATTCCAAAATCTGCTTATTTATTGCCTTTAACAGCCGGTCCCTATGATTACAACTTTGTATTTCTCTCTTAAACAAAAATCAATTAAAAAAAACGCTCTGCTACCTAATAGATTTTTAATTATCTATATAATATCAGAGCGTTCTTTTTTTAAATTCTTCTTTGTTTGAGAGAAAAACACAAATCTGCAATTGCTTTATTATCACGAGTGCAACAAGGATAGTACAGTTTCTCACAGTGAGTGCGACGCGAGAAAAAGATGGGACTGCCTGTTAAGGCGGAACAGAGTTCGCCGGGTCAGCTAGTCTATATATATAAAAGAAAGTCGTGTTAGTTACACTATTTATAACTCAAGAACGGCTGTACCGATTTGGCTGAAAATTGGTGAGCAGGAAGCTTAGAGCCAGAAGACGGACATAGGATACTGTTTATCCCGTTCGACAGCGTTCCTGTGTGTGAACGCACGTTTTTGCACGTTTTCGCGTGATTTCGCATGTTAGCGGTCATTGTTGCCTGTTGTAACCCATTGTTGTAACGCCGCACTGATAACAGAAGGCGATAATGATAACCGCCTTTCGTTCGCCGTTATATCTATATATAGTCGTGTTAGTTACTATTTATAACTCAAGAACGGCTGTACCAGAGCAACGGTGAGCAGGAAGCTTTTGAGCCAGGAGACGGACATAGGATACTGTTTATCCCGTTCGACAGCGTTCCTGTGTGAGAACGCACGTTTTGCACCACGTACGCAGTGCAACAAGGATAGTACAGTTTCTCACAGTGAGTGCGACGCGAGAAAAAGATGGGACCGGCTGTTAAGGCGGAACAGAGTTCGCCGGGTCACCTAGTATATATATA